>CAOLHI010003655.1:0-160597 GCA_948474755.1 Ctenosaura bakeri | reverse complement strand
ACTACAGTATTTTTCATGATATTTATTTAAACTTGAGAATTTTATCAAGTTCCTTCATAGCTGCGATTAATTTTAATTAGACTAATTAAACTAATTAGTTTAATTAAAGTTAGACATTAGTTTTCTTCTGACTTCTTGATTACAATCCCCATATTAATTCATGACTGAGTCAAGGCATACAAAATCTTTTAACTATTTCAATGTGTTCATTGTCCAGTTTTAAATTGTGTAAATCATCTACAGTAATTATTTGTTTTCTTAATATTCAACTGTAATCCTGCTTTTACATTGTCACATCCTTAACCTTTCTCAGCATCTGTTCTAAGACTTTGCTATTTTCTGCTAGTAAGATGGTAATATCAACGTATCTTAAATTGCTGGTGTTCCTTCCCTCAATTTTCAGTCTAATCCTGCTTTCTGTATGATACATTCTGCATATAAATTAAACTGATAAGGAGCCCTGGTGGCACAGTGGTTAAATGCTAGTACTGCAACCATAAGGTTGTGAGTTCAATCCTGCCGGGCTCCAAGGTTGACTCAGCCTTCCATCCTTCCGCAGGTCGGTAAAATGAGTATCCAGCTTGTTGGGGGCAATTAGCTAAAACACATTGTAAACGCTATTGCTATTGCTATGCTGTTAAAATGCAGCCTTGCCTGATCCTCTTGCTGTTTGGAAACCATTCTGTTTCTCCACACTTCATCCTCACAGTGGCTTCTTGTCTTTGACATCAATTACACATCAGAACAATCAAATATTGTTACACTTCCATTTCTAGACACAATAAAATCTGGCACTGAGGAACCAGATTGCTACACGTCATGTATCAAAATGTGACATTTTAATTCATTCAGTGCTTTTTGATACAACTGATCATGGGATCTTTCAGGACTGGTTATCAGAAAGGCAGATCTTGGGACATGTTACTCTAGCAATTCCATTCGTACTTGGTTGACCAGCTGCAGACAGTGGAGAGGAAGAAGCGCTTTGCACAGTGGCTCTTCTGTTGTGGAGTTCCAGGGGTTTCATTTTGTCCTTCATGCTATTCAACATCTTCATGAAAATGCTGAAAGAGATGCTCCAGGCATTTGGAATCATTAAAGTGCAGATTACAATCTAGCTCTGTTTCTTCTGTTAAATTTCAGAAGTGTCTAATGTCAAGTAACAAAAAACAAAACAAACTAACAAAGAATGGGAGATAAACACATTAAAACTCCAAATAAGATGGAGGAACTGTTGGTTTGTTTGTTTTTTAACATGGAATTGCAATTCTCTTGGAAGACCAAGTCTGGAGCTTGGGAATCTTGTTAGGTCTGGTCCTCGCTCTCTACATAGCTGAGGACACAATCCTCCTTTGACTACCTGAAGCTGACAGAGCACATAGGGCCTCAGCCGGATCAAGACAGCCTGGGCTCTGTTACCTACAATCCAGTAATATCCAGATTAGACTGCTGTTGCCTATGAAGATGCCTTTGAAGCTGTTTGTTGTTGCTAACTGCTCTTGTCTTCAATTTATGGCAACCCTCTGGGTGAGAGACATCCAAGTCACTCTTTCATCAACCACCCTGCTCAGAGTGTGCAGATTCAGGGCTAGGGCTTCCTTGATTGAGTCTATCCACCTATAATGTTGTCTTCCCCTTCTCCTACTGCCTTCTACCTTTCCAAGCATTATTGTCTTTTCTAGCGAGTCGCATCTTCTCATGATGGGTCCAAAGTCTCAGTTTAGTCATCTTGGTTTCTAGGGAGAGTTCAGGCTTGATTTGCTCTAATTCCCATTTGTTTGTCACAATATCCACAGAACTCTTCTCCCGCACCATGTTTCAGACGAGTTGATTTTTTTCTGTCAGCTTTCTTCACTGTCCAGCTTTCACAATCATACAAAGAAATTGGAAATATGATGATATGGACAATCCTAATTTTAGTATTCAATTATATATCTTTACACTTCAGGATCTCGTTTAGTTCCTTCATAGCTCCCCATCCGAGTCCTAGAGCCTTTCCACGCCACACTGTTATAGTGCTGTTATTCCACTTTCAACATCCTATGGAATCCTGGGATTTGCAGTTTAGGGAGGGGCATTTAGAATTCTCAGCCAGAGAGCTCTTTGGCCTCAGTGAACTAAACCCCAGAATTCCACAGGAGGTTGAAAGTGGGATAATAGCACTATAACAGTGTAGTGCGAAAGGCTCCTAGTCTTTTCAGTTCCTGACTGCAGTCTCCATTCTGGTTAATGACTGAGCCACACTATGGAAAATGCTCAACTATTTAAATGTCTTTATCGTCTGTTTTAAAGCTACGCAAATCATCTGTGGTCATTTTTTGTTTTCTTAATATTCAGTTGAAATGCTTCCTTTGTACCTTCTTCTTTGACTTTCTTCAGTAATTGTTCCAAGTCTTTGCTATTTTGTGCTACTAATACAGTGTAGTCTGCACATCTTAAATTGTTGATGTTCCTTCCTCTCGTTTTCACGACTCCTTCCTCAAGTCTAATCCTGTTTTACATATATGTTCAGTGTTCAAGTTAAACAGTTGGGGTCATAAACTACAGCCTTGCCAGATCTCCTTGCCAATTGGAAACCATTCCATTTCACCATATTCTGTTCTCTTGTCCTGAGTACAGGTTATCAGGACAATCAAATGTGGTAGCACACCCATTTCTGTAAGAGCAATACATAGCTTTTCATGATCTAAACAAAGGCTTTGCTGTAATCTAAAAAGCACAGGCTGATTTTCTTCTGAAAACCATTGGTGCACTCCATCATCCAATGTATATTTGCAATATGATCTTTAGTACCTCTTCCTTTCCTGAACCCAGCTTGGACACCTGACATTTCTTGCTCCATATAGGTAAAAGTCATTGTTGTAGAACATTGTGTATCACTTTGCTTGCATGGGAAATTAATGCAATAGTCCTGTGCTTAGTGCAATGCCTGGTGTCCCCTTTCTTTGGGACTGCAATGTATATTGAGCATTCCCAATCTGTGGGGCCATTATTTTCTCTTCCATATTTGTTGACAGATTTCAGTTAGAACTAGAGTAGGCTTTGTCTTTGTAGCTTGAGGTAGTTCTATTGGTTTGCTGTCTGTACCTGGCTTCAGTCCAGAGCTCTTCTGGTTCCAAGTCAAAAGTTGTAGAATTTTGTGCATCATTTTGCTTGTGTGAAAGACTGATGCAATGTTCCTGTGGTTATGTAATCCATGGTCTCCCCTTTCTTGGGAACTGGAATGTATATTGAGTGTTCCCAATCTATGGGCCACTGTTTTGTTTTCTATATTTGTTGACAGACTAATTAGAATTAGAGTTGATTCTTCAAAAAAGTTCTTCCTTGAATGAATCTCTCATCCTTTCTACTCTTTTATATAGTTCTTCCATGAACTGCCTTTGAAGACCAGTAGGAAAATTCCATTACACCAAAATATGGAAAGAAGCTCCTGATTGATTGGAAGATGCCTACCTGATTTCTTTTTTTTTATTTATATTTTTATGGATGTTTTGATGCCTACCTGGTTTCAAAATAGGCCCACTGATTGACTGTTTTTAGATAAAATTCAAAGCGACTGTTTTAGCTACTGAAATTCTATTTATGGCAGTCTGCTCTAATATGAACCACTTCATTCCTTACAATTGTTTTCAGACCTTTAAAGAGGACCTGACTGGGGACAGATGCTCCTTTTTCCTTCTGGACAATGCTAAACCACCTCCTTCTCTACTGTAAACAGTTTTTAGCTCTTTTTTAGTTCTTTTATTACTATTCATCTCAATGCTCACTTTGTTACTTCACACACTGGGTTCTGTGCATGTGTAATTTTAAACAGTGGTTTTAAAGTTATTACCTCTGTTTTAATAGATTTACCATTTACTCATATTTATCCAGCGTGGGACCCAATAGGGCTATTGCAATGTGTAGTTGAGTGTGATTGTACTGACTTTTAATTTTTTTAAAATATACTATTATATCAGCAGTGTGATGCGGCAGCCAAGAAAGCCAATGCAATTCTCGGCTGCATCAATAGGAGTATGGTGTCTAGATCGAGGGAGGTACTGGTACCACTCTACTCTGCTTTGGTGAGACCCCATCTTGAATACTGTGTCCAGTTCTGGGCACCCCAATTCAAGAAGGATATTGACAAGTTGGAGCAAGTCCAGAGGAGGGCGACCAAAATGGTGAGAGGCCTGGAAACCAAGCCCTATGAGGATAGACTTGGAGAGCTGGGTATGTTTAGTCTGCAGAAGAGAAGGTTGAGAGGGGACATGATAGCCATGTTTAAATATCTGAAGGGATGCCACGTAGAGGAGGGAGAGGGCTTGTTTTCTGCTGCTCCAGAGACCAGGATAAGGAGCAATGGATTCAAGCTGCAGGAAAGGAGATTCCACCTGAACCTCAGGAAGAACTTCCTGACAGTCAGGGCTGTCCGGCAGTGGAATCTGCTGCCTCGGAGTGTAGTGGAGTCTCCTTCCTTGGAGGTTTTTAAGCAGAGGCTGGATGGCCATCTGTCGGGAGTGCTTTGAGGGTGTTCCTGCATGGCAGGGGATTGGACTGGATGGCCCCTGGGGCCTCTTCCAGCTCTAGATTTCTACGATTCTATATATTTTATATATACATAAAATATATAATACTATATATATATATATATATATACACATATACATATATATATGTATATATGTATGTTTTATATTTATATATTTTATTGTGCATTGCTTTGCAGACCCACACAGAGGAAGAAAAAGGATTTAAAAATCGCCCTCCATATGCATGTGTTGTTGTTGTGCGCCTTGAAGTCGTTTCTGACTTGTGGCTCCCCTGTCACACATCTAAATACAAAATTAGGAGCGAGGGAAATTCTCCTCCCATCTCTTGGCAGCCAGGGGCGGGCAGTGCAAGCTGGGGGAGATCTTCAGAACAGCTATTTTGCTCCCTCCATTGATTGTTCTCCCTCGTCCAACCTGCTCCCACCCGCCTTCAAGGCCTTCGCGCTCCCCCTCCAAAGACCACCGCCTAATTTCCACTCCCCCTCCCACCCGCAAACCCCTCCACTCACTCTTCTTCTCACTCTCCGCTCGGGGTCACGTGCTGCAAAGCCAAGCCGGAAGGCATCACCAAGTCCGGGCGGAAGGACTGGATAGAGAGTTACACTGAGGTGACTCGCCTCCATAGAGGTAGGAAAAAGTAGAGTGATGCGCTGACTAGATTTCGGGTAAAAATCGAAAGTGGCCATTGCCCCCTCGGAAGTTGTGTATGGGCTCAAGTATGGCGTCTGCCTTGCTGCTTCGATGTTGGCCATGCGTGATTCTCATAGGGCCTTCCTGCACTACACTGTTATAGTGCTCTTATTCCACTTTCATCATCCTGCAGAATCCTGGGGTTTGCCATTTAAAGAGGGGCCTTTAGAATTGTCAGCCAGAGAGCTCTTTGGCCTCCGGAAACTACAAACCCCAGAATTCCACAGGAGGTTGAAAGTGGAATAAGAACACTGCTACACTGTAGTGCGGAAAGGCCCATAGACGAAGTGGCTCATTGGAAAATCGGCTAATACTGAGAAAAAGAGGGAGGGACTTTCTGCCCAACACTGTTGTAGTGCTATTGCTTCATTTTCCACATCCTGTGGAATCCTGTGGAGTTTAAGGAGGGGCCTTCAGCATTCTCAGCCAGAGAGCTCTTGGGCCTCAGGAAACTGCAAACCCCAGCAGAATTCCCCAGGAAGTTGAAAGTCTAGTGCGGAAAGGCCCCAAGACTAAAAGATGATGGTTCCAATCTTCACTCGACCAGTGAAACCCACTGGGTGGCCGTTATGAAGTCACACTCTCTCAGCCTCAAAGGAAGATAATGGCAAAGCTCCTCTGAATAAATCTTGACAAGAAAACCCTGTGAGAGCTTCACCTGAGGGTCGTCATAAGTCGGGAGTGACTTCAAGGCATACAACGCACACACACACACCTTTCAAAAGTATTTTATCTATAGCAGCTTTCAAGGATTAAGTATTGTTAAGGATTAAGGTCTAGCTACTCAGAGCCTTATAACAAACACCTTTCTGGTATTATTTATTTATTTGTTTGTTTGTATCCCGCCTCTCCATATGGATCGAGGCAGCGAACAACTTACAAATAGCATGTATTTCGAAACATTTTTCTATACATGCCCCCAACAAGCTGGGTACGCATTTTACCGACCTGCGAAAGGATGGAAGGATTTTACCGACCTGCGAAAGGATGGGAGGCTGAGTCAACCCTGGAGCCAGGCAGGATCAAACTCACAACCTTGTGGCTTGCAGTACTGGCATTGAACCACTGCGCCACCACAGCTCCGTTGTGGTATCAACATATGGAGCTGCCTTATGTCAGGCCAGTCGATTTCCCAACCTCTTTCTATGTCTGTGTGTGCACCCTCTGTTGCCCATCAACTTATGACAACCCCACGAATTTCCCTTAGACAAAGAATATCCTTATTGGGAAAACAATTTGTGTTCATAGAGCATCACGCCCCACAGTAGAGTTTAAACTGTCCCGGAAATGCATGTGGCGCGGCGCTCTACTTTTTCGCTTCTCTATGTTCGCTGTCTTCATCCGTCGCCATGGTAGCGCCCTTTCAAGCCCGGGCGGAAGTGATCCTCTCGGACCGCCTCGCGGCGTGGTGTTTCGCCTTTCTTCTTCCTCCCGGCTTGAAGGGGGGCTTCTTGCGCGGCTGGAAGGGTGTGGAGAGACGTTGGGAGCGCCATGTCGGGCCGAGAAGGTAAGCGAGCGCCGTGAATGGGTCGAGATGGCCGGCGCAGGGGAGTGATTGCTAGATGGGGGGGGGAGAGGAGTGTCCCTAATTGGGGGAAGATGACAGGGCCTGGGGAGGGGGCGCCAAATAGTGAGTCGTGACGTCGACGTTTAAGGAACGAGGGTTAATGTCAGGCTCCTCTAATAAGGCATTTTTCAAATGTTTCGGACTATATATTCCATAATCCCCATGGCACCGTCTCCATGGACCATATTGGATGGGGATGGGGAGAGCTGTAAACCAAACACGTCAGCATTTGGCAAGGGGAGGCTGCTTTACCTGGCGTTTCATTATTTACCTCATCTCTCAACCTATTATTTATCAAGCCTATCAATCCTTCCTCTTCTCCAGGTGGAAAGAAGAAGCCCTTGAAGCAGCCCAAGAAGCAGTCGAAGGAAATGGATGAGGTGGGATTGAGCGAAATGCGGTAGCAGAGTCATGGGATGCTGCTGTGGGGTTGGGGAAGAGGGTTGTCTGTGAAAGGAGCAGACTAAACTGGGCCCCAAATTAACCGCTTTCCCATCATTAATGTGAGGTGGTGAAATATGCCTTGAGCATCACCCTGTCAGCCTTGACTATCATGTTGCCAATTCATTCTTGTAGCTTTTGAACGAAAGTATTTTAACATCCTTCTCTCTCTTTTCTCTTTCTCCAAAAAATAGTATTTGGTTGTAACAGTGTATTCTGTAGTTCTAACTTGAGTTCATTGTTGCTGATCTCCCAATAGGAAGACATGGCTTTCAAGCAAAAACAGAAGGAGGAGCAGAAGAAGCTGGAAGAGCTGAAGGCAAAGGCAGCAGGCAAAGGCCCACTTGGTTGGTGGCTTCCTCTTAAACCTCACACCGATGAGGAACTGCTTTCATCCCATGAGGACTGGAACATAGATGTAGATGTATCGCTGAAAGCTCTGTTAGGAAAATGGGACTTGGGGTTTCTGCTGAATTAAGGGATCGTATCACGTGTCACACTTAGTTCCCATAGGCCTATCGCACTAGACTGTTATAGCATGGTGTTCCACTTAATTGCCATGGCAATTAAGGAATCTTAAGGAATACTGAGATTTACAGTTTAGGGAAGGGCATTTACAATTTTTAGCCAGAGAACTCTTGGGCCTCACTAAGCTACAGACCCCAGGATTCCACAGGATGTTGTCATGTTGTTTAAAGTGGAATATAGCACTGTAACAGTGTAGTGTGATAGGGCCCTTAGTTTTGAAAAATATGTCTAGCCTCTTTCCTTTGAAGGCAGTGTACCTGCATAGTCCTCGTTTGGAGTATGTTCCAGCTCTGGATTTGGTCCTGCCCTAATTTTCCATTCAGAATCTCTTATTTGCCTCTCTCTCTGCTGCTGTTTGATTTTGAAAAGGCGGTTTACAGTGAATGTGTAGTTTGGCTCATACCAGTAGTTTTTTTAAAATGTAGAATTCCTCAGGAAAAGTGTGGAGAGAACACAATTGAGCAGCACAGAACTAGACTTTTAGATGCTGAGCATTCAAAACTCTGCTTGGATGGGCAACAGTATCAGTTTCATTTTTTTCTCACATTCTGATTTTTTAAAATCTCACATTCTGGCTCATATTTTTAAAGAAATTTGAAAAGTTGGGAAAGTTTAAACAAAAAACAATAGCAAACCAAATGAAATTTTCAGGCATCCTCACCTCACAACCTAGTGCTGCTTTTGCAGTGGTATTTTAAAATTTGTAGAAAGGGATCAGTTTTATTGGTCCCAGGCTGTTACACTGAATGCATTGTTGGGGGGTTCTCACACTTGCTGAGTTCTGGCTGTTTGTTGTTGTTGGGTGCCTTCAAATCATTTCCTGATGTAGGTTCGCCTGAGTGTTGCTGTGTTGTGGGATTTTCTTGCAGGATTTGTTCAGAGAAGGTTTGTCATTGACTTCCTCTGAGACTGTGAGAGTGTGATTTTCCCAAAGTTGCTCAGTGAGTTTCCATGGCTGAGCTGAGATTTGAAACCTGGTTTTGCAGAGCACTAGTGCAGCATTGAAACCATGACACCACACTGGCTTACTGGACAATTAATGATGTCCAAAAGATGAAGGGTAGTCTTGCTTGGGCTTTGACAGACCTCTAGGAGAAAAATGGGCAGCAACTCTGAGGGGTTCAAGGGCCAGTTTCATCCCCCTGCAGTGCCCTGGGGGACACACACTCCACTCCATTTCTACATACTCCCAGTATTTTTTTAAACTTCCCATTTAAGCATAGAGAGTGTAGACCATGTAGGGGTATAATTCTTCACTAATTTTGTTCTTGAAGGAAGCAACAATTCATTTTAGTAATTTTCTTCCCACTGAGAGCTTGGAACCTACAGTTTGGGATTTCTTCCACACAGAATTCACCCGTGGTATTTTTGCACAGAAAACAGCATTTTCTGTGCAGGTAACAGCATTTTTCTGTACAGGAAGTGATGACTTCTGTCAAAAAAAAACCACATTTGTCAATTTTGCACAGAATAAAGTGCCAAACTACAAAGATTCTTCTTGGCAAACGATTCTTCATGTCAGTTTCTTCTCCTGTTGCCCAAAAAGCACATTTTTAAAAACATTTTTCAAATATTCTTTCCATGCCTAAAGGAGAGTTGCAAATTGAGAATCACAATTCTCTTTTAAAACAAAGTGTCATTTTTTAACCACTGACAGCAGGCCACAAAATTTAAGCAATGTACAGTAAAATTCAGGAGAAGAGCTGCATGTGTCCCGTAGAATAGACATTGGCACCTGTGCTGTAGAGAAAGGGAAACTGCAGAGGGAATGCCTCTGTGGGCTCTTGCTGGTTGATACTGGTGCACAGGTAGTCTGGTCCAGAAGGTGTTTGTAGTTCATCATAATATTTGTGAGAGCACAAAAGCAATTGTCATGGTATTTAGGGCTCAAGGAATTAAGGATAATGTAGATGAGGACCTCCTATTGTGTTTGGAAGAAAATAAAGAGCCAGTGCAGATGTTGCAGTGCTAGTGTAATAACACTGCCTCAGATGCATCTCTGCAAGGAGACAGACCAGGCTCCACGAAATATCCAGATGTATCCAGTGTAAAGCATGTCATGTTAGTATAGTCTTGACGTTACTTGAACATGAATAGTAGTTGTCAAGTCCTAATTGATTAGAAATGGCTGGAGGTTAAATGTGAATGAGAGAAGTGTCTTGTAGAGCTTTCAAAGCTTACTTTGATATTGATGTCCCAGATTTTTCAGACTGTCTCATGACTTGATTCTATCCCTGTTTATGGATCAGATGAGGAGAATTATCATCATGATCATAATAATCATTTATTTATATGGCAGTATCAATGTATACAGCACTTTACAAAGTAAACAACAACAATAAAAACAGCTATCTCTGCCACAGGTGCACAGAGAGAGGAAGGAAGGAGTAATCTAACATATAAAAGTCAAAGTTTGTGAGTTTGTCTTTGTGAGGCAGGCAAAGACCTCAGATGATTGGCTGTGTCAGGCGAGAAGACCCCATATGATTGGCTGATTCTCTGGAATCCTGGGGTTGGCAGTTTAGGGAAGGGCCTCTAGAATTCTCAGCCTTGGGCCTGGCTGGTTGCTATGGAGATGAGGCCTAGCAGCAAGGAGAAGGCCAGTGTATTCCCTCAGAAACTGAACCTCTGTATGTTAACAACTCTGAAAACAGATTGGATTGGAGAAGATGGGGAAAAGTTACAGGTACTGGACAATGCAGTTTGAGGAATTAGAGACACTGGATCTCAAATCTGTGTATATCAACCACATCTAATTCCTAAGGCAAGGTAAGGTGATTCCTAAGGTATTTCTAACAAGTATTACCTTTGAGAAAATAAAGTCCCAGGCAACGCCAGAAATATACGCTGGTACAAATATAAAACTAATGGACTACCAATGGAAAAAAATCATCCTGACAGACATACAAAACCCAATGTAATATAATATAAAGCAAACTGACAAATACACATAATCAAAGCAGACAATATTATTTTTTTTTATAATCTTTATTGATATAAAAAAAGTACACATTAACACAAAAACACATTAAAAACACATTAAAACATATTAGCCACATATTACACTGGAAACAAATTTGAAAATATCAGAAAATAAAGAATGAAAAATAAGAAAGCTAGAGTAGCAAATTAGAGAAGGAAAAAGAAGAAAGTAAAAAAGAAAAACCCTGCGCAAAGTCCACTCACAAATTATACATAAGGAGTCAAAAAAGATTATTACAAAATAGCATATACAAGTAAGAGGGAGAAAAAAAAAAGGAAATTTACAAGGCAATGTACAGTTGAGTATGAGGAGAGTTGAGTGAAAAGCCTAGAGTTTCTAGAACACAGATCCTGGGCAGGCTGGTAAAAAGAAATCAGGGTTGAAAGAGAGGAAGGAGCTAGATCGTGTAGGGCTTTAAAAGTTAAGAAGCTTGTGCTGAATCCTAAAAGAAACGCATGCCATCAGAGAGTGGATGCTAAGAGGTGAGGTATCAGGTTTTGCCTTCAGTGGCACACGTTTATGCTCGTCCTTAACTTAGGCTGATAGTGGTCTCTCTCCTGTTGCAGGTGGAGCTGGGATTAAGAAGTCTGGTAAGAAGTAGCAGGCTTGATGGGATGGCCTGACACGTGAAAAGAGAATAATTTTCCTACCCTTGGATGCTTGGCACTAGGGAAGATTTCCAGACAGGTGTCATGGAAGACATTACTTTGAGCACCTTTGTACATGTTGTTGAAACAAAATAAATGTTGTTGTTTTTGGTTAATGTCTGATTGTTATTTTCAGATAAGTCATTTGGTTTCTGGTATTACCAAGAAGGTCCAGTGTGACAGAGATAGACATGTAAGATTTCCAGAAATTTTGATGTTATGGAGAAAGAAAAACATGGGGTTTCCTAAGACTGAAAACCTGAACATCCTGAGATGGGTTGCTCCTCCATCATGCCCCGTTAGGCAGAAATGATACAAACCTTTGAGGAATGCCTTCAAGTGAGAGCAACTGCTGAGAAAGCCAGTCTTCATCTCTGCTTCATTCCCCATAGGCTGTGTTTTTCTCTTGCTCATCTTTGCTTCCCAAGTTTTTTATTAGTAACAGCAACAACCAAAAGGCACTCCAAGTTTCTACTGTTCTTCAGTGAGATCTCCCAATGGGAATTTCCTTTCAATGGAGGGATCTTTTTACCCAGTACAGCCCATTCCTCAAGGGCTGTGAAAGGAGAATGGACCTTCCCCCTTTTTGCCCTTGGAAATCTTCTGCTGCCACAACCTACTGAATTAAAAACCCTATTCCTGTGACTCAGTAGGAAGCCACTAGGGAGAAGAAGTTCTAAATCTAGAGCTCCCTTCCTTCACCCACCCTATGTGGAAGAAATGAATTCTATCTAAGAATGTAACCGGCAAAGGCATGTGAGAAAGAAAAGAGGAAGGTCTTTAAGAAAAGATTGTGTTTTATTCTAAAACAGGCAATAGAATGATAGAAAGTTGTAGTATTCATACAGGCTCCTTCCTGCAGGCATTACTTAGTCATTACAAGTTATAGATAAGCTTAGGTCTTTTCAGCCGGAGTTTTAACAGAAACAAAAACCCCTGATGTGACTAAGAACATTCCTGTTTACTCACATTGTTATCCAGATGCTGGGAAGCTGGGAATTTGGGCCTGTTTGGTCCAAGCTGCAACCAGGCTTTTCAATGTCCTTCCTTCTTTCTGCCCAGTGGTCCCTGAGGCCTTTTTAAAACTTCTTGACCGAAGCATCTCAAAACTTCTCACCTTTTCCGTCCTGATTGGACAGTTGTATCTCCTGACCTCTTATGTCCTCTGTGATGCTGACCCAATAAAATGTAACCTAAACCCAACACCTTATTAACCCGTTGTTTCCCTGGAGAGAAAACTATCTCCTTTCAGCTCTTCTGCCTGGATAATGGGATCCTCATTATCACACAGGCTGAAGAGGCTAACCCAGGTGTGTCCAGAGCCTTTCCCTTCCCAAACAACAGACAAGGAGGAAATCCATGCAGGACTAGCAGGTGAGGGAAATTCCCTCCATTCTGCAACGTCTGCACTGCCAATGCCCAGCCTGCTAGGAGGCCAGGAATGAGCCTCAGGACAAAATAGCAGCAACCTTGCTGCCAGCACCACAAACTGCCCAGGCCTGTTGGGGG
This sequence comes from Ctenosaura bakeri, assembly GCA_948474755.1. Taxonomy (NCBI): domain Eukaryota; kingdom Metazoa; phylum Chordata; class Lepidosauria; order Squamata; family Iguanidae; genus Ctenosaura; species Ctenosaura bakeri. The sequence continues at coordinate 147,700 of CAOLHI010003655.1, read as the reverse complement.
ACTGAAATCCTTTCCTGCAGCCCAGGGCAGAAAGGCAGTGGGCTCATGCCATGCTTCAGCCATGGAAATGAGATAAACCCCCACAGCCTCTGTGCTAGATCAGGTGCAACTAAGCCCCTCTTTCCAGACAGCACCCATTGGAGACTTCAGCAAAGCAACACCTGGAAGGGCAGGGGAGGCTGGGACTTTGGTGTGGCAACAACAAGGCCTTGCTTTTTCTTCCTTACTGACTGGAATGGCAGCTTTTCCCCAGTCTGCCAAAGTGCCTTGCCACTTTATGCACAGCTGGGGCTTTCCCTAAAAACACCACCCTTGTGTGAACAGGGTGAAGTCTTACAGTTGTTAATTAAAACTCCTTTAGTGATGCTATGGTCATGTGGTTCTGTTTAGTTAGCACTACCAAGAATCATTCAGTTGAGTCCAAATCTATAAAAACGTACTATGATCTTTATTAGAACAACAAACAGAATAAAGTATTGGATTTGTATGTATGTCCAAGTTCAAACAGATCTTCAGAGTGTGTTTAAACAATTTCTAGAGACTCACTAAGAGTCTCTTATGTGTCTCTTATACAGTATTTATGACTACACATTGCTTTTTCTCTCAACTGGGTCAACAGAGAAAAAGCAGTGAGTGGTCACTTTTCAACAGTCTGTTCTCTTGATCCTTTCAAGCAGACCCCACATATTCAACATGTGGTCAAAAGAGTGGACCATGCACTGAATATATGGATTCTGTTTGTAATTGAAAAGGTCAAAATTGCTGATCACCAAAAAGTAGACCATTGAAAAGTGGTGGATACCTGTACTGTGTTTACTCTTAGCAGTGCTACTGTAATGTTTACACCCTCAAAAGTTCCCATAAATGATAAATGTAACAAAAAGACTGTAACCATATAAGAGAGAGAGAGAGAGTGTGTGTGTGTGTGTTTTAAATGGCCTCTGTACCATGACTGGACAAGAGGCTGAGAAGCACAGAGCACTGATTGGAGAGTGTTAGTGCATTGGAATATCACTAGAGTACTGTGTCGCTGTTACTCTGCACATGGTTACTGTCAGAATTCTGTACCAGGAAAGTGGGGTTCTGCTGTGTAGGTAACTGTGGCAAATTAAGCCATTCCTCTTTGTGGATAGGAATTGCAATGCAGTTCTTTTAGAAAAGGAAATTGGCCAGATCTAGATTCTGGAAAAGTTTTCTTTTAGATTACAGCTTCCAGAAACTCCCAGCCAGCCTGGAAGATTCTGGGAACTGTAATACAAAAGGCACTTCTTCCAGTCTCTGTCCAGATCATAATATAATTGTCAGCAGTTTCTGCAGCTGCAGCAGTGGACTATCATTATATGGATAAAAGATTAAAAGAACAGTGAAACTCTTTCTCAGAGCCTCAGGGGACTTTTGATTATTTTTTTAATGAAAGAAAGCTCATCCAACTACTGGACAAACTGCTTATGAAAAGAAGGGGAGTTTGGGAACAGGCATGACGACAGTTGTACAGTGAAGGAGGAGAAGGTTAGCTCCTCCATTGCAGTTGAGCCTCAGCCTTTTTGCTCTTTCCGCTTACTCTCCAGTGGTTTAGCCAAAGTACAGCAGGATGTATCTAGCAAATGAATACTATTTCATACATTTCATTTTATTCATCTGTATTTATGAATTGCATGTATTTTGACCTTTCCTGTGATGAGTTCAAGGTGCTTCACTCTCCTTCCGTTTTATCCTCACAACAGTTGTGTGAGGTAGGTTAGGTTGAAAATGAGTGACTGGCCCAAAGTCACCCAGTAGAACCTGGATTGCCCATGCCTCTGTCAAAGGCCCCTTCCTAAACTGCAAACCTCAGGATTCCATAGGATGTTGAAAGTGGAATAATAACACTGTAACAGGCTAGTGCAGAAATGGACAAACCCTCTAATCTTGGAATGGGAAAGACGTGGGCCCCTCAGATGTTGGCTAAATAACATAGCCAATGGTGAGGAAAACTGGGAACTGCATTTGAGGGCTATAAAATCTGCAATCCTGTTCTAGCCACTTGACCACCCTGCTTTTCATTTCACCCTTTTATCCTATATATGGGCCATGGTGAGAACTACACATAGGAAAAAGCAGCCAGCTTGGCCTATGTGAACTAGTCCCATGGAAACAGTTAAAATCTTTGTCCCTTTGTTAGAGGAACTGGGTCAGTATAAAACTGGGTCAATATAAAATTGACTGCAACTTGAAGCAGTATTGAGTTGGACCCCAAAGATGCTGGACTTAATATCACTACCAGTTTAGAAAAAGAAAAACACTATTGGAAATTGTTCTGATAATCTTCTAGACTGGAAGTTTTCATTTACAAGTGAGAGGAGGATCAAGCGAAAGCACAGCACCAACATCATAGACTCATAGAATCATAGAGTTAGAAGAAACCACAGGGGCCGTCAGCCCAACCCCCTGCTATACAGGAACACCCATCAAAGCATTCCCAACAGCCTCTTCTTAAAAACCCCCAAAGAAGGAGACTCCACCACACTCCGAGGCAGCATATTCCACTGCCAGACAGCTCTGAGCATCAGGAAGTTTTTCCTGAGGTTCAAGTGGAATCTCCTTTCCTGCAGCTTGAATCCATTGTTACCCTGTTCTCTGAGGGTCTCGGGAGGGGCGCCCAAATAACCAAAACACAACACAACTTTGGGGGGAAATTAGCTGGAGCACTCACTAAAGCTAGCGAGAGGCAGGGTAACGTAGCAGGATCTTGCAACCCAGTGTCTACGGGGTCAGGTCAGTTAAACAGACAGTTTTAAAAATAGCAAAAATTGTGTTTTATTGAAAGACAAACAAACAGTAAAGACACCACAATCACACAGTTAACAGAAGAATTGAAAATAGGGATTTTCGGGGGAAATGGGTGATACGACACCTTTCTCGAAGTCCTGAAGAAGTTTGAAGATTGAGCTCGTTGGGGTGCAGGGAAGACAGCTCAGCGCAGTTCGCTGAGGGACGCTCGCCAGACAAAGTGGCAGCAAGGCGGGATGGAAGTCCAGAGCGATCCGAGGTGGTCTCAGAATCGGGGGCTTTTCATAGAGTGAATTGTGACTGCAGGCCATGCCTTACTCAGTGAGAACAATGTGAGTTTGGAGTGGGACAAAGCTTTGGAAAAGGTCAAATTCAACATGGTCAGCTTAGCACAGAATCAACAATAGTGTAGCCAGTATGCAAATACAAAGTGCTTAGTTTGGCTTTGTAAGACTATCGGCTCAGAGCCGGGCGCCTTTGTTAGTGTCGCGCTTAAGCAAAAGGGTGTTTGCAGGAGAGGTCCCTTAAAGCAACGGATTGGCTCAGTTCTGCCTGCCTAGGTGGAGAATGGAATGTCCAACAATTACTGGCCGCGCCTGTTTATGTGCTTGTCTGGAGGCCTCGCAAACATGTGGAGTGGGGTGGCAGAGGAAGGCCGAATGGTTTTGATATCAAAAGCGATATCTAGTGCTATCACTGGGTAGGCCTGGGCCGAAGTAACACTCTTGTCTGCAAATCTTTTGATGTACCACAAGAAACATTCCCAGTTGTACAGCAGATGGTGGAAGAGGTTGTATCTGGAGTTAGAGGTCTTCTCACAGAGGCCATGTCTGCACTACACTGTTATAGTGCTATTATTCCACTTTCAATGTTCTGTGGAATCCTTGGGTTTGTAGTTTAGGGAGGAGCATTTGGAATTCTCAGCCAGAGAGCTCTTTGGCCTCAGGAAATTACAAACCCCAGAATTCCACAGAATGTTGAAAGTGGAAGAACTTCCTGATGGTCAGAGCCATCTGGCAATGGAATCTGCTGCCTCGGAGTGTGGTGGAGTCTCCTTCTTTGGAGGTTTTTAAGCAGAGGCTGGATGGCCATTTGCTGGGAGCACTTTGAGTGTATGTTCCTGCATGGCAGGGGGTTGGACTGGATGGCACCTGTGGTCTCTTCCAACTCTGTGATTCTACGAATAATAGCACTATAACAGTGTAGTGTGGAAATGGTCTAGAGTCTTTGGCACTTGTTTACACAAGTCACAGGGGCTGCCCAGGAGAGTGTAAAGATGGCCAGGTCTGCTGTGAGGAATGGCATGAATACTGTGGTGGAGACCAGCGTGGGGAAGATGGTGTCTAATGGTGTTGGCAAGATGATGGACACAACAGATGAATGGATAGAGGAATATCTCCCAATGACAGATTCAGAGCAAGTTGCCCTTATAGCGTCTGCAGAACTGGAAACACTGATATTATTCCTCTGCTGGTACAGAGGAACAACAAGAGCTACTAGGTGCACTTAGGTTCCCTCTCAGCCAAGCTTTGGAGCAGAGCCCGCCACCACTCCCTAGAAAAGAGCCAGAGGATCAGGTAAACTATTGACACAGCCTTGTTCCAGCTTCAGCAATTCATATGCATGGTACACGGCAACTGCAGAGTGGAACAGATTGGCTGAGAAGGCAGTGGAGCCTCCAGCTTTGGAAGTACCATAGATCAAGTCTTCTCCACTTCCAATGGACTGAATTAAAAAGAAAAGCCTACTAGTTCCAGGAAGAATGTCCAAAATCTGACAGTACACTTCTGCCAATGTACTGTTCCTATCTCTATTTTTTGCACGTTATTTCTCCCTCTGGTATCAAATTTTCCATCAAAGAAATAATGCCCAATAACACATCTAGTTCATTAACTGAGGCATTAGCTGTACACCACTGGCTCTTGGCCAATATCTGCACAACTGAGGCTGGTTTTGCAGAGTATGCAGCCAGTAGCTTTGAGGGTGACAAGAGCTGGACCCAGATTCTCCATTTTGGTCCACCTCAACCCGCCTGGGACAGTGGCTGCACGGGCTAGTCCTGCGGCTGAATATGCCTAAAGAGCACCAGCACATTTGAACCCAATTGGTTTCCAATTGTAACATTTTAGTTTTGGTGTATTTCCTATTACTGACACCTTGGTGTTTTCTACTAGCTAGTAAAGGGCTTGTTAGCTGAATGTAGCTTCTTCTGCAAGACAGTGGATATGATTGTTCTTGTTTATGACAGGTATGCTTTTAGCACATTTGCAGACATTTTAATTGCCGTGTGTCTTAGCCTGCTCATGGCAGTTTCTATATTATGTAAATGTTTTTGATATGTTTAAGGCAATGTATGTTCATTTGTTTTTTACCTTTACACCAGGGCTGCAGAACCTCTCTGTCAAGATTTGCATTGGAGGCAGAGCAGTAATTACCTGAAATGATGTCTTCCAAAGGGCTTTGGATATTTGGCTGTCAGAGATTGCTCACACCTGTTGTGCAATGATGATTTGTATTGTCCAATTGCTTTGAGCATAATTTGGAGAAGTGGCATGTATATATATTGCATATATTTTTGTGCTATAACAAGGTTGTATAACATATAACAAGGTTATATGCATATTTGTCAGTAGCCATAGCACAAACATACTTGGTGTTATTTCACACCACACAATTACAGCACTGTGATTCTACTTTTAACTGCCATGGAGCTGTGAAGTTGGCAGTTTGGTGAAGCACTGTTTCTCTCTGGCTGAGAATACTGAATACATCCATAGGATACAGCTGTGGTAGTTAAATTGGGATCAGCAGTGAGAAAGGTCCCTGGATTTGGTGCTATCCAGGAGTTTAGCAAAAAGGGATTTCTGTGGCCCTTGACTCCTTGAGTCAATTTGTTTGTTGTGTGTTTTCAACTCATTTCTGACTTAATTGCAGCCCTAAGTCAACCCTATCAGAGGGTTTTCTTGGCAAGTTTTGTTCAGAGGAGGTTTGCCTTTGCCTCCTTCTGAAGATGAGTGTGTGACTTGCTAAGGTCACCCAGTGGGCTTCCATGGCTGAGCAGAGATTTGAACCATGTTCTCCAGAGTCACAGTCTGAGCTCAAAACACCACATCATGTTAGCTCTCCCTTGATCCAATTATTTGGTCTGAAAATGTCTTACTAAACCATAATAGGGACCTAAATGCCCTAGAAGAACCAAATCCTGTCTCATCATGGAAACTTAATAGGGTCAATTCCTGGTTAGTACTTGGATGGGAGACAGCCAATAAATGTCAGGTGCTGTAGGCAATATTTCATAGGAAGGAACTGGCAAAACCACTTCTGAGTATTCCTTGTCTAAGAAAACCCTAAGAAATTCATGTGGTTGCCATAAGTTGACAGGTGACTTGGAAGCACATACACACTCCCAAACCATAATGATCAGTTTATCAGAAGAGCTGGATTTCTGAGGATATAATTTTTTTTGTCTGAGGTCTTTGATCTCAACAGAGTTTAGACTGTTTCCTTACTGTCTCATTGATAGGTCTATGCTTTTTTCCATTTGCATTTTTGCATTTGATCTCACAATATTTACAGATTATTGAGGGGGACATAGCTGAACCTTATTTTAGTTTCAGTCCATACTTGCCTCTTTTTGTTTAATTTGAGTTGCCCTTATTGTGTAAGTTTTCAACTTGGATGTCACCACATGAGGCCTTTAAAATAATAGAGACAAAATCAGGAGAATTGTTGAGGTATAAAGATCTGATTAAATAGGAAGGAAAGAAACCAGTGTTGAAAACTAGAGAAGAATTAAGTGAGCAAAATTTTGAATTAAACTGGTTCCCAGTTATCCAGTTAATGGATAATAAACTTATTGGCTTTGAAGAAGAAGAGAACAAGTTGGATGACATTTTGCTGGGAGACCAAACTAAGAATTTCCAGATTATATAGAGTGCTATTAACAAGAGAATTGGAACAAGAACAGATCAAAGATCCTATGATAAAGTGGGCAGAGAATATCGGACATAATATAGAATTGGCCAAATGGGAAAAGATATAGCCTGAAAATATAAAGTTTACACTGTGCTTGAACTTAAGAGAGAACTTTTACAAGATGATATACCAATGGTACATAGCACCACAGAAATTAAAGAAAATAATGCATAAAGGAAGCGGTCTGTGTTGGGAGTATGGGAAAGTTTTCATATGTGGTGGACATGCCAAGTGGCAAACAAACATTGCAAGAAAATACATGATTTAATCACCAAGATTTTGGATATAAAATACAAAATGTTCCCTGAAATATATTTGCTAAATATAATTGGAAGACAAGAAGAGTGGAGAACAAAAAAGAAAATAATACTTTATCTAGTTACAGCAGCAAGACTATGTTATGTGCAATGTTAGAAAGGAAAAGAAGAGCCCTCAATAGAAGACTGGAAGTTAAAAATGTCAGACATTTTGGAAATGGAGAAGCTGCCAAACGCGATGAAAGGAGCTTGAAACCAACAGTTTGAAAAGAATTGGAAACCAGTTATAGGATGTGTAAAAGGAAGGTAACCGCAGCAAATATGATAGACAATATGACAAGATCTGTTGTAGTAGTTCTGTATTAAGAAGGGGAAGGATCATAGGATTCTATTAGGTAATGTGTATTAGATAACTAATATTAATCAATGTATATTTAGACAAATGGAATTTTCCTTTTGATAAAAAGAATTCTAAATATAAAGCAACATAATCTAGACACACAACAATAAAAAGATAATGCACAAAATGTTGGTTTGGTAGAAACATTGGAAAGTGGGTTGTAATAAAAGAAAGTGCGGATAAAAGATAGTAGGTAGAGAGGAAGGGGAGGGAGGGGAGAACATAAACACTGATAAAAGGGAAAACAGCCTAAGAGATGGGATCGAGGGAATACGGGTTTTATATATTGAATATACATTGTAAAGATTGAAAATCTAAGTAATTGTATACAGAATCCTATCTATTCTTGATATATGGAAATTAACTGTGTAGATAATGTAACATTAGGATATATGTTGATAAATGTTTGGAATAAATAATAATAATAATAATAATAATAATAATAATAATAATAATAATAATAATAATAGGATTTGCCCTTTCTAGCAGTGGTTCTGTTTTGTCCTTCCTATTTCTTAGTATTTTTTTTTCCATTGGGGAGGACTTTTCTTTTCCTTCCTCCATACTTATGTTTGCTGATTGAGTTGGATCCAAAATCCCAGCTGGAATTTCTTTTCTGGTTCTGTCTGTGGACTGACCTTTGCCAGTTTTTGTACCAGAAATTTAGATTATTTATGTATTTCTTTTGGTATAAATGGTCACATTGGAATTCAGAGACCTGAACCAGAGTTGAACTCCCCTCCTCTCCCCTCTAAAAACCAATGACAGTCAGTTACAAACACTCAAAAAGGGGAAGGCAGTGGCATGGGAGCAAAACTGGCCTCCACACTCTATATAGCTGCCTATCCTTGCTGTGTGGCATGTACTTGAGCAACACATATCTCTATAGCCCTTCTTTCCAAAGGAAAGGAGAGATATAGGCCATTTCTGCCCTACAGTCTGCCCTTCCGTTACAGTGCTATTATTCCACTTTCACCATCCTGTGGAATTCTGGGGTTTGTAGTTTACTGAGGCCAAAGAGCTCTCTGGCTGAGAATTCTAAAGGCCCCTCCCTAAACTGCAAACCCCAGGATTCCACAGGATGTTGAAACTGGAATAATAGCACTATAACATTGTAGGGTGGAGATGGCCATAGTAGTAATAGGAGATTTCAGCTATTCTGATTTTTATTAGGAGTCAAAGAGCACCAGGTCCAACAAATTTCTCACTTGCCTTGCAGACAATTTCATATTCCAAAAGGTGGGAGAGGGAACAAGAGGATCAGCTATTCTAGATGTGATCCTAACCAACAGTGGTGACCTGGTTAATGGGTTGGAAGTGGAAGGCTCCTTAGGTAGAAGTGACTATGTTCTCTTGGAGTTCATTATACAGCAGAAAGACGGCCAAGCACGGTCAGACAAGCAGTCTAGACTTTAAGAAAGCTAATTTCAGTAAACGTAGGGCAATATGGGAGTGATCCTATGGATAGGAATACTAGAAAAGAAGGAGTTTGTGATTGATAGGAGCTTTTTTAAAAGTGAGATATTAAAGGCACAATTCCAATTCCAAACAGCAGGAAAAATAGAAGATGTCTGTAGAACCCGGGATGGATATCTAAAGAACTTTCAACTGAGCTAAGAAAGTGTAAGGAGAAAGTTAGAAAAGCTGGTACAGAATGAGCTCAGGCTTGCTAGTGAGGTTAAAAACAATAAAAAGGAGCTTGTGTGTGTGTGTGTGTGTGTGTGTTATGCCTATAGCAAAAGGAAGAACAAGGAAATGGCAGGGTAACTGCATGGAGAAGATGGTGAAATGCTAACAAGGGACAGAGAAAAGACAGTGCTACTCAACACTTTCTTTGCTTTGGTCTTTTCCCAAAAAGAAAACAGTGCTCTGCGTGGGGAAGATGGAGCAGATGATGCAATAGGGGAAATGCAACACAGTATAGGTAAACAATACCTGGCTACTCTAAATTAATTCAAGTCTCCAGGGCCAGACAAACTACATCCAAGGGTATTGAAAGAACTGGCAGAATAATCTTTGAGAATTCCTGGAGAACAGAAAAAATCCCAGCAGACTAGAAGAAGGCAAATATTGTCCCCATCTTCAAAAAAGAGGGGGGGGAAGGACCCAAAGAATTATTGCCTAGTCAGCCTGACATCAATACTGGGAAGATTCATTAAACAGACAGCCTGTAAGCACTTAGAAAGGAATGCTATGATCATTAAAAGTCAGTGTGGTTTTCTCAAAAACAAGTCATTCCAGACTAATCTGATCTCTCTCTTTTTTTGATAGAGTTATTAGCTTGGTAGATGAAGGGAATGCTTTGGTTGTAGCATATTTTGATTTCAGTAAGACATTTCCTAAGGTCTCCCATGGTATTCTTGCATACAAGCTAGTAAAATGTGCAGTAGGCAATGCTATTGTTAGGTGGATTTGTAACTAGTTGACCAACCAAACCCAAAGTGTGCTCACCCATGGCTCCTCTTCATCCTGGAGAGAAGTGACTACTGGGATGTCACAAGGTTATGTTCTGGTCCCAGTGCTATTTGACATCTTTACCAATGTCTTGGATGATGGAATAGAGGACATTCTTATCAAATTTTCAGATGACACCAAACTAGGTGGGGTAGCTAACACCCCAGAGGACAGGACCAGAATTAGAGAGCTGGGTCAAAGCTAACAAAATAAATTTCAACAGGGAGAAGTGTAAGGTACTACTCTTGGGCATAAAAAATGAAATGCACAGGTATAAGATGAGTGATACCTGGTTTGACCACAGTATGTGTGAAAGAGATACAGGAGTTTTAGTAGACCACAAGTGAACATGAGTCAGTAGTGTGATGCAGCAGCTAAAAAAAAAGCCAATGTGAATCTGAGCTGCATCAATAGGAATATAGTGTCTAGGTCAAGGGAGGTAACAGTACAACTTTATTCTGCTTTGGTCAGATCCCACCTGTAATACTGTGCCCATTTCTGGGCACCACAGTTCAGGAAGGATATTGACAATAATAATAATAATAATAATAATAATAATAATAATAATAATAATAATAATAATAATAATAATAATAAATTTATTCTCTATCCCGCCTCTCTCAGTGGATTGAGGCGGCATTACAAAATATACAAATACATTAAAAGCTAGAACATGTCTAGAGGAAGACAATCAAAACAGTAAAAGACCTGGAATCCATGCCCTATGAAGAGCAGATTAGGGAGCTGGGTATGTTTAGCCTGGAAAAGAAAAAGTTAAGAGGTGACAGGACATGATAGATGTTTAAATATTTGAAGGGATGTTATATGGAGGATGGACGAAACTTGTTTTCTGCTGCTCCAGAGACCAGGACACAGATCAATAGCAGTTTGACAGTAGAATATACCGCCTAGAGTGTGATGGAGTCTTCTTCTTTGGAGGTTTCTAAACAGAGGCTGAATGGCCATCTGTTGGGAATGCTTTGATTGCATCTTCCTACGCGGCAGGTGGTTGGACTCAATGGACCTTGTGGTCTCTTCCAACGCTATGATTCTGTGAATGGAGTGTGTATCTATTTTTTTTAAAAAAACAACATTTTTAAAAAAATCATTAAGAATTACAGAGATTAGAAAAAAGAGAAAAGATAGAAAACTGAGATACAATGAAGTAAAATGTACAGAACAAAAATAGAGGAAGAAAAGGGGGGAGGAAAAAGGGGATTTTCATCCTTCCTTTTTGCAGTAACACATGCATATAGTTATTCATACCTCTCTCTCCAAAATTACAACATATTCCCTTCTTGCGATAGCCTGTTCTTACTAATAATCAAAAACAAAAGTTACCCACTCATTTTTTTAACCACAAAAAGTCTATATGGGGTTTTCAGTTTTTAAGAAATGTCACTAATGACCCTTCTATAATCAAACCAGATGACTTGTCCATTTCTGCTAATCAGTTTCAACAACCATTCCTCCATAGAGGGGATGAATTCTTCCCACTTTGTGCATACAACACTCTTGCTGCTGTGGTCATATACTGAAGCAGTCTTCCATGGCTCTTTTCCAGCTGTGCATCCATCAATCACAAAAGAAAAAAGTTCCATTTTTAATTGAATGTTAATCTTTCCAATCCTCTGCATCAATTTGTGTATTTGAACTCATTTTTAAAGAAAGCTTTTTCACATGTTCACCATACAAGGTAAAATGCCCTTTCTTGTGATAGCATCTCTCTGAACACAAAGGGATGTTTGTGTGTACCAGCAGTGGTCCCATTTGCTTTTGGACAATGCTAAAAAATTGGGTAATTTGGCCAGTGGCCATGACCACTCTTGGTATGCCGCCCTGAGTTGCCTCATGGGCCAAAAATTGGGAAAGCAGGGTATAAAGACAATAAAAATAGCAATAATAATAGTTGTCATCATCATCATCATCATCATCTCCCTCTCTGTCATGCCCTGGATAACTTACAATCCACAAACTTCACTTGAAGGTAGACAGCAGTGTTTATTTGCAGCAAAGCAAGCAACACAGCACACTTTGTCCAAAGTTGCTCAGACTGAAGTGTACATGGTAATTACAGATTTTATACCTTTCCAGACAAATTTAGATGTGCAACAGAGGGTGGGGCAACTGGGGTGTGTGCCCTAGGTGCCAATGCCCGGGGAGGGGCACTCATCCTGTCCATTGCCTCCTTGCACCTGCCCATTGTCTCACTGTGCCCGCCACTGCCTTCCCATGTCCACCACTGCCTCCTCGTGCCCGCCTGTCACCTCCTTGTGCCCATCTATTGCCTCCTTGCACCTGCCACTGCCTACCTGCACTCACCCGTTGCCTCCTTACACCCACCGCTGCTAACCCACATCTGCCTGTCGCCTCCTGCTCGCTGCTGCCTACCCACACCCACCTGTCACCTCCTCATGCCCGCCTGTCACCTCCCCACACCTGCCCATCATCTTCTTGTGCCTGCCGCTGTCAACCTGTGCCCGCCTATCACTCGCTTGAGCCTGCCGCCGCTGCCCCTGCTCACTGCTACGCTTGCTGCTGCCGCCCCCCCACACCTGTTGCCACTGCCAGGGCCTTTCCTGGCCTCATGCAGCAGTGGTACAGCAGCACGTAGAGGTGCAACTTCCGCACTTGCCCTAGGCACTGCTGGGCCTAGAAACACCACTGATGTCCAAACCTGTGCTTGGAGAGGGTTCATAAATTTAACATTACACCACTCTTTTGACATTCCCCAGACTCACAGTTATTTATCTCCGTTTTATCCTTGTCTCTAGACACCCTAAATTCACAAAACATCTTCTGATGCTTTTGTTTTTGTCCACTCTGATCTTCTCCCACCCTTCACTGGATACATTGTACCACAGAGAAATAAAGGAATTCACCATTTGCTACATTGGAATACACTAGAGCAGAGCCTTCCAAACTGTGTGTCATGACACGTTGGTGTGTTGCGCAAATGTAACGGATGGAGAGGCTGCCTCTCCCGTCACCACCCTGGGCCAAGGAAGACCCCGGAAAGGGCAGTGGTGGTGGGCCAGGGCTGGGTGGGGGAGCTGCCTCTCCCACCGCTTCCGCCACCACCACCTGGGCCAAGGAAGACCCTGGCGAGGGTGGTGGCAGTGGGCCACATCTGGGTGGAGGGGCTGCTTTTCCTGTCATTGCTGCTGCCGCTCCAGACCAAGGAAGAACCTGGCAAGAGCAGCAGCAGTGGGCCAGGCTCAGGCAGAGGGGTTGCCTTCACTTCCTGAATTACTGTGTTGCAAAATGATGCATGTCTAAAAAGTGTGTCACCAACATGAAAAGTTTGGAAAGTTCTGCAGTAGAGTGCTTCAAACAGAGACATTGTTGCAATCATCATTAGCATTGGCTACTTTGTAGCATTTTGACTAGCCCCCCCCAAGTTTTCCCTATATTTCTCTATACAGCTAACATACATACAGTAAATACACTATGACAGGAGCTATGCATCCTGGCATTCCCTCCTCCGTAACTGGATAGAGATTACTAATTGACACATACATCTCTGGCTGGCTGCACCCATGCACTTGGAAATAAGCATTATACACTTGGAAATAAACCCAAGTATTGCAAAACCTCTACATTACAAAACACCAGTGACCGCCTTCCAAATGTGGACCAACCCAGGATAAAGCTTAAAAATGGGATTAAATGAGACACGTTGTTAAAACAGGTTGCTTAGATACTTTGCTCTTCACCTACTCATGTAGCAAGATTGTGTCCACTGGTGTGTAAAAAAACAGTGACAGCCCAGGCTGTCCTGCTGCCTGAAGCAAAAGGAAATGGGTTGTTACCACCAATCCCCATAACCAAACCCATCGCACCTTCCTCCTCCCTTTATGCTTGCCTCACTCAGCCATCCACGTTCCACCCCTTACTTGCCCCCTCCTTTCACTCAACTGCCTAGTCTCCCCTCTCACACCTTGTTTGCTTGCCTGCTTCTCTTCCCTTGCCTCATTTTCTCTTTCCCTGCCTTGTCCATGTTGTGCTGTTGCCACCGCCTACTGAACCAGCACACAAAGCACCACTCACCACAGAGAATACCAAGGCCCCAATGCTTATTATTACTCCTGTTAACAATATCCAGCACATTCTGTCAGACAGGCCGCATATAATCACACATCAATTGCCTGATAGAATAGAAATGTGTCTACTTGACTGCAGAAAGATAGTAGTAGGGAGAGAACTCTGGGAAAGGAGTTCCAGAGCCTGGGAGCAGCCAGTGAAAAGGTCCTCCCCTGTGTTCCTTTCAGATGTACCTGTGAGGGTTGTTACTTTGATTTCTGGGGTCCCGTGGGGGACACCTCAATGTGCTCTAAATAATGGGGAATGGGAATTAGCCACAGCACAAGCTGTAGCACTGCAAGAGGCAGGGTAACCTAGCGAGATCTTTTTACCCAATGTTTACGGGGTCAGACCAAGCCAAAAACCAAACAGAATTGTCTAATAAATGATTTTATTGAGGGGAATTCACTCATGCATGCACACAAGATACACACAATCACACATTCATACAAGAGCTAGCTGAAAGAGAAAGGGAGGAAAAATTATAGAGAGGTTGTGGGATTTGGGGGGATTGATAATTACGAGTCCAGAAGAGTAGTGAAGAGCAGAAATGTATTTTGGCTTAGGTAGGACCTAAGGACAGTTCTCATTCAGGAGCCAGATGGACAGAGTGATGGGTAGGCCTTCAAGAGACTGCACTGGGCATCCCCAAATCGGGGGTATTTGTACCCTGAAAATGGCTTATGGCTGTGAAGGTTCCAGATGCAAGACAAAGGGAACATGTTGTGGACAATGAGTCTTTTGTCTGTTGATGGGTTTATTGCTTTGATTGACAAAGACATGATGGATGTTGTAATAGCTGTCTATTGTGGGTGCTGTGAGGACAGAGGAAAGAATCCAGGTGTACAAGAGATGAATATCTGTCAATCAGTGTTCTGGTGGGCTCCTCACAGTTGGATTCCCTGGAAAAGTCCAGCTTCTATTTAAGCCTATTATCCACAGGAATGATGTGCATTTGCCTGACAGATGACTCAGTCTTACCTGGAGGAATTTTGGAGTTGACCTATGCTTCTCACATTTACAGTCAAGTTCTTTCCCTCGCTCAGTTTGACTTCTCTGTCACCTCTCAGGCTTGGATTTGATATCAGAGACAATAAAATGTGTTGCCAATTGGGTATGGTGTCCATCCAAACCATACTGACATTGTGGACCCCCAAAGCGGGGCCTTACAGGGTGGTGGAGTAGAGAGAAGGCCCAGCAGATATCAAAGCCTGGGCTGGTTCATAAGGAAGAGTACAGTCCTTCAAATGACCTGGACCTGAGCTGAGTAATGCTCTGAAGGTTAACCACATCACTTTGAATTGTGCCCAGAAATGTATCCAAGTGGAGCTGCTGCAACAGGGGAGTTGCGTGATCCCTGTCACCAGCCCCAGTTAACAATTTGGCTGCAGATCTTTGGAGCAGTTGAACTTTCCCAACTCTCTTCAAAGGCAGCCTTGTGTAGAGTGCATTACAGTAATGCTTGGCCCGTCCGTAGAACTAGGACTGAAGTCTCCTTCAGATGGGGAAAATGTATCGGGGGTTAAAACATTTGTTGCTGTAGTTCTTCTCTTTCTCCTTCTCCTTCTTCTTTAACAACAACAAGAACATCCAAGCAATGTTTCTGTCATCCAGAGTTATTTTCTGGCAATCAGTCGCATAGGGACAGGGGGGCGGGGAGGGTGGTTCACCCAGGAGGCAATGTTTTTGGGGTGTCCTGGCCCGTAGCCCTGCTCCTGTGTGCCCTGGCCATGCCTCCACACACCTGGCCATGCTCCCATGCACCACAGCTCTGCCCCTCATGCTGTAGCCCTGCCCTCTCATGCCCCCCCCCAAGCTCCACCACTGCTGGCAATTTCTGGCACCAGACACCAGATACATAATTTTATTATCACTTTCAAGTGGTTTAATTCTAAGACCAAAAAAAAAAAAAAAAAAAATCTTATAGAGTTATCGTGGTATAATGCATCAATGGAATACCACTTTTGCATCATATCCCTGTAAGTCCAAATTTAAAAAAAAATGGAGAGAACATTTGCCTTTAAAACCATCACATCTTTTCAGTAAAACAACACTTCGTTTAAAAAACAAAATGAAAGCAAACAGTCCTTGAAATAGTGGAATTAGGTTAAGGCAGAGGCAACAACAATGGGCAAACCCCAGCAACCTCAAAGAACTATTTCATAGGGACTCATGCTTCTTTAGCACTACTAGGAAGAGCATATTAATATTTTTCGGCTGAAACTCCTTGACCTAAACTGAGAAATAAAATCTTTTAAAAATCCTGCACTCCCCTCTACAGATTTTTAAACTGTCTGATATGCAGGACCAGCACACTTCCCAACTATCCTATAATCTGGCAGGAACAGTCTAAATTAATCCTTTGCCTCACTTTTTCAGCTGCATTTAAACTGTTCCACTTTTTGAGCTGATTTTTAAAATGTTGCAGTCCAACTTCCCCCTTTGTCCTCAGCTTACTTCACTTGTTATAAACTGAGTTAAAAGTGCTTTGCACTCAGTTAACTCAGCTGGTTGGCAGAAGGATGGGAGGGAGCAGGATCTTGCACTTCCCAATAGGCTTGGGCAAAAGCTAACTGCTGCAGCTTCTCCTAGCCTGTGTGTTCTTCCTCATTAGTAACTTTTGCCATATTAACTACACTATGATATTGCATGATTACATGTCTCCTGGTTTTTATCTCAAAAATGTTATAAAATGTTTATCTGTAAAGTGTGGCAGGATTTTAACTCCTAATCTGCCATATATATCTGCATTGATTATGACCAACCCTGGATTGCTATATAAAAGGATTTGAGGATCACAGGTGGCCCATGGGCTGCCCTTTATATGTATATGTTATACCTACCTACCTGATAGTGGCCAGAATTCTGTTACGGACATACACATGTGTTCATCACACCACACATAAAGGGCCAAAAAAAATCACCATTGCCCAATGTACACGTACTGCTGAGAGTGTTTGAAGTGGAGTTGCTCAGACACCATGTTTATCTGTGCCTTATCGTTGCAAATTGTGCATGATGTGCTGTGGTTGTGCATCCTATATTGTTCATTACGGTTGTGCATCATGTATTGTTCATTGTGCAATAGCAACTAATCATGTAGCAGACATCTATGAATGGATGTTTATGCTGCACTGAGGGAATGTTGGATTGCAGCCCATACATCCCATATGAACTCAATGAGATTTCCTTCCAAGTAAGCACACAAAGGATTGTGCTGTTAGAGGCCATGCTAAACACTTTACATCAGCTTAGAGAGAGAGAAGAAGAAAAAGACTTGAAATAAGTTCACAAAGATAAATTGATAAACAGACAGACAGATGGGAAATAGTTGAGAAGTGGAATTATATAATATAGAAGACAAAGGTGAAAATGTATTTAAAAGACATTGAGTTAATTAATGGTGCACCAGTTCTCAAGCAATCTTCTTTGTATTAACTTGTATTAATGTTTCTTTATCTATAGTTGTGCTTGTTGATGTGTCTATAGTTGTGTCTATAGTTGTTCTTGTTGTGTCCAAAATATAGCAGAGATTGCTCCCACAGCTTTGGAAGTGTGCCCAGCAGCAGAGAATATCTTAGCAGCAATGCACTGTAGCCAGGAAAAACTCACCCACACCAGTTGTTTTCTTCCATCAAGGAGGCAATATATTCTTGAGTTACAATGTGTACATATTTACAAGAATCTCCAGAAGGCGGTCCAGCATCGCCCTGCTTTCTCTTGACAGAACCTCCGGCAGACACATCAAGCACCATGTGCACCTTGTTGGCTAGCTCTCAGCTACATTTATACTCACACTAGCTGATGCAATCCTGCCAGCCTTTGCATTCTCCCCACACCTGATGCAACCTTCTCCCCTGATTGCTCATCAGCATGACTCAGCATGACTCAGCTGAAGTGACATGGCTTTTCACAGGTGCACTTAACAACCCACATCACAAAGTATTTTCTACAGGTTTGGTCCAACCTTTTCTTGACAATTCTGTAGGATGTGGGATTAACTGTAATCTCTTTTTTTCCTAATTTCCTTATGCTAATAGTTTATTTTCATTGTTTTTCTTTTTTCTTCTCTCTCATTTCTTTCTTCCCTTTCCTTTTATTTAGATAGATAGATAGATAGATAGATAGATAGATAGATAGATAGATAGTGTTTTTTCTCTTTCTTTTCCTCTTTTCTTTTTTTTTCTTTTTCTTTTTCCTAGGACGCTGTTCAAGAGATACTGATTTGTTACATTGTGTCCATATCATCATTTTTGTTCGTGTGTTTATTTGTTGTTTTTTTCTAAATATTTATCAATAAAGATTATTAATAAAAAAAAAAGATTTGAGATTACTGAGATTCGTGGATTCCCAGAACCTTCCAGGGATCCAGATTCAGATTCGAACAATTCTGGATTCGTCCCATCACTATTTTTAATCTCTATTTTATCTGGTTTAATTTGTAAGCTGCCTTGTAAATTGCAGTTTCTGGAAAAGTACAAGATATAAAGTGAAATAATAATAACAACAATATTGCCTAAAATTTTTCTCTCACTGTGTTTGGGAAAAGAAAACAACTGTGATTCAGTGGTTAACTTTGGGTTTTGGTAATGGTTAAGGATTTCATGTGTGGAAGAAGAAGGGGTTCCATTATATTGGGATGGAATATAACTGTAAGGAAGAAACTTGGAAGTCACCTTTCATTTTTTCCTGCTTTTCTATATATATTTGTCCTGTATTTCTGTTCATGTTGTCCTGTTAATGTTCTTCTTTTCTTTCTTCCTTTTTTCGTTTTCTATTTGTGGTCTATTTGAAAAAATTGCTAATGAAAGATAGGCCATTTCTGCATGAGGTTGATACATCGTAGCAGCGTCGAATTCTTACCCTCCCGTCTGCATGTTGAATCATTTTAGCTTCGTAGTTTTCCTTGTCGTTCTGCATGTTTTCAGCTCCTAGAACAGTCCACTGTGATCCACTGTGATGCAAAACCGCTGTATGTGAAAACTGGAAAAATTCCGATGTAAATCTCCCATACTGTTTCTGCTTCGGTTTTTGCCTACATGCAGAAGTGTGGCATTGATTCACATTGCAGAAGTGGCCGACTATGGGAGTTCCCACGCTGTCCCTTCCGTCATTTCTGTCCCTATCTCTCTCCACCCATCAAAGGACAGGTTGCCGTCATTGTTGTATTCCTGTGTTAAATGGACAGTGGGAAGAGAGTGGATCTGGTAATGGACTGTTAAGATGTGTTTTTTTAACACATGAATGAACATACATTCCTACACACAAACGTAGCAACACAGAAATGTATTAAAAATGTGTGTGTTTTTTTAAAAAACCAGACCAATCAGAGATGGTGGGGCGGGGTGAGGGAGAGGAGTGGGAGTGCTGTTGTTGACGCAGCAACCGCTGTTCTCTGCAGTAGTACAATGTAAATTGGGGGGGGGAGTACAGGTAGCACTGTTTCTGAATTTCTGAATTCAGTTTCTGAATTGGAGTACAAAAGCACCGCTCTTGACACACAGTGAACCACTCTTTCCCTCTTGTGCAGAAATGGCCATATATATTTGCTGGCGTATCAGACTCACTTCCCCCACAAAAAAATACTGTTTGAAAATGAAGTGAGTCTTATATGCCGGTGTGTCTTATACACCAGCAAATAGTATTTGCCAGTGTAGAAATGGAGTGCATCTTATACACAGGTACATCTTATACGCCAGGAAATACAGTATGTATGTATGTATGCATGCGTGTGTGTGTGTGTGTGTGCATGCGTGCGTGTGTGTGTGTGTGTGTGTGTGTATAAAGTTGTGGTTCTAGTGGTGATGGGTGCTCTGGGAGCAATTCAAACTGGACTAACAAAACATCTTAACAAAATCTCCATAGAAAGATCACAATGGCACAGTTGCAAAATGTGACACTCCTTAGAATGTGCCACGTTACCCAACAGTACTTCATGGATTTCCAGATTCTTGGAGAGAATCCAAATGAATGATGATGCAAAGCTGCAGTCAGTAACACCTAATGGACTATGAAACTCAGATGGTAACTCCCACGCTATTTCCTGTTCTTGTAGGAGAGGCACCCAGCTACCTCAGATGTAGAGCTCAATTAAAGAGAGTACATGCTGGCCATCATTACAACAGATTTGTGTATCTCTGTTTGAGCTCACACCCCATCCCATCAATATAAAACTGCATCATCATCATCATCTTAGTCCCTGACACAAGATTAGATGCTACGCGGTGCTCCCAGTCCATTTCCTACATGTTCACCTGCAGTAGTAAGCAAGATGGAGGTAGGACTGGTTGAAGGCCTCTTTCTTCTTTCTTTGTTGGGTTTCCTACTCCTCTACCTGAAGAACACCACAGTCAAATATTATTGCAAAGTGGGCTTCTTATTTTTCTTGGTGGGTTTTGCCTGTTTTTGCCTCATCCTCTGCTGTGCTTACAAGGGACGCAACGTGGACAATATGAGGTGAGCTGAATGGATCTTTGTATGGAGGGTGTACCATTGCACCCTGATATTGCAGGAAGTGCTTTCGTTTATTAAGTGGGAGTGTTGAATGCTGTGTATTAGAGAAGATACATGGTGGCCAGTGACTGCTGGCCAGTGATACACTTGCTCTAGGTTTTAGTCCAATTTTAAAGGAGCTTTCCATGGTCATAAACCCTATCACTCAAATATAGCCAGAACATTGGACAGCTCCCTTGAGCCCAGAGCCAATTCGTGTTGGCTCCAATGAAACAGAAGCCACCAGTTTCCACTGGAAGGCATGGTGGGTGATGTAGCAGATTGGGTATTGTCAGCCTAGGGGGAGGCACTCCCCATTAAAGCAAATTCTCTGAATTAATGGAACTTACATAAATGTTAACTCATCAAATTCCCATTGATTCAGTGGGTCCATTCTGTTTGAGGGTAGCAATGAGAACAGGGATGAGTGAAGAAATCATTTTAATTTACATTTCAGTGTAAATGTAGCAAATTCATAGTTTACAAACCTTAAAAACTCAGAAATCCAAGATTTCTAAAGTGGTGCAATTCACTCCCTGGGGTAGGACACAAAAATATGTACATTTCAAACAGTGGGCCTTTCTGCACTACACTGTTCTAGTGCTATTGTTCCACTTTCAACATCCTGTGGAATTCTGGGGTTTGTAGTTTACTGAGGCCAAAGAGCTCTCTGGCTGAGAATTCTAAAGGCCCCTCCCTAAACTACAAAGCCCAGGATTCCATAGGAGGTTGAAAGTGGAATAATAGCACTGTAACAGTCTAGTGCGGAAAGACCCAGGGTGTAAAGCAAGTATATTTTTGAAAAATCTATATAGAAATCCAGACTCAACAGAAAGGGAAATAAATCACTTGAAAGAGCATTTACATTTGACACATCTGTATGAAATGCGTACCCTTAATAAGCATGGAAGGCAGCAGGAAAAGATGAAGACAGCATTAAAAGATGAAGACAGCAATAAAGGAAGTCATAGCCCTGAGTTTGCAAGACCTGAGCAGAGCTGCTGATGACTGGGACTCATGGAGGTCTCTTATTATAGGCAAAGGGATATTGTAGCACTTTTGAGACTAATTGTAACATGAGCTTTCATAGTCTACTTCATCAGATGCATGGAGTGAATAGACAGACTTTCATGTTCATTCGAAAACCTATGCTACAAACTTCTTTCAGTCAGTCTCAAAGGTGCTACAACAGCCCTTTGGGTACTGATCCAGAACAACACAGTTGTATCTTTTAATTCTCTTTTCATTCATAGGGTAATCATGAATTAAAGCTGACATGACAGCAAATAACAATAAATACATGTATATGAAAAGGATGGGCATTTCAAAAAATGCATAGAAATATACCTAGTAATTTTTAAGCCAGCCAGAACAAATACAGTTAGCCCTCCACATTTGCTAAGGTTATGGGTGCAAGACTCCTGCAAAAGTAGAAAAACTGCAAATATCAAAATGTGTCTGCGTGTGTCTTTGGGAAGGAGGCTGAGGCATGGGGGGGGGACAGGGGGCACTCAGGGCCCAAACTAGATCAGGGAAAGGAGATAGGTTGGCATGGTGCCCCTATACTTCCTCTCTCTCACCCATCTCCTTTCTTGGATGTGTGTGGGAGGATATTGGAAAAGGGTTTATGGTGCTGAGAAATCTGGCTGAAACTCATCCGTAGGTGGTCAGGAAGCAGGTGGAGAAGGAGGAGGTGGAGGACCACAAACAGGCTTTCAAAGAGCTGTACAGCCTGATTGGAGCCTCCAAGAAGGAAGGTTCTCCTTGAAAAGTAGTGCCTGAGGTAGGGGGACGAGGGGTTGGAGAAACTGGCAAATAATCAAATTCATGAAAGTTAAACTCACAAAAGTAATGGCCCTACTGTAATCTTCCCGCAATCCAATTCCTGAACTGTTTCTAGACGCAGTGATGGACTGGACTTGAGCTAATGAATTGAGGTGCCTTACAGACAATCTAACTTGGGCCTGGATAGGTACACAAGCACACTTCAGTTAACAAAGAATCTGACCAAGAAGCTCCTTTTTACTAAGCACCTTATTACAGGGCACTGTTATAGGGCTATATTCTACTTTGACAACATCCTGGGAACTCTGGGGTTTGTCGTTTAGAGTAGTCCAACAGCTCTCTGGCAGAGAATTCTAAATACTCCTCCCTAAACTGCAAATCCCAGGATTCCATAGGATATTGCCAAGGCAAAAAGGCAAGTGCAGTGTGGTGCTATTGACAGTGTAGTGTGATAGGGCCCAAAGTCTTTTTCTGTCCACATGGCCTTTCTCTTTTCCTCATTGTCCTTCCTCTAGCTTGAACAAGATTGGATTTGGGAGGGTGGTGAAGAACTGGTGAAACACAGACTTCCAGGTGCCAGGCTGCAGCAGCATGTCTGCAGTAAATTATGCAATAAAGCTTGAAAATAGGACACTCCTCAACCATCCTACTCTAGTCGCATGTGCCTGCCCACAACAGACAGAGTAACAGCAAGTGCCTCTGGCCCATTTCTGCACCACACTGTTATAGTGCTATCATTCCACTTTCAACATCCTATGGAATTCTGGGGTTTTCAGTTTAGGGAGGGGCCTTTAGAGTTCTCAGCCGGAGAGCTCTTTGGCCTCAGTAAACTACAAACCCCAGAATTCCACAGGATGTTGAAAGTGGAATAAATAGCATTATAACACTGTAGTGCGGAAATGGCCATAAACAGGAAAACAGAGAGAAGAGGGAAAAGCAGATTACTGTAATCTGACTCAACAGCTACTGCTAGCTTGTTAAAAAAAAAAGGCATATTGGCATATGTTTGGCCATCAAAATGGAACTCGTAACAAAAGCAGGAGCTAGCAACAGAGTAGGGTGGGGAACCCTTTTGATGCATTTTGGAAAAAGATTTCAAATGGTTTGTAGAAGGTTCAAAGTGTTTCCTGTCTGGTTATGCAAGCTTTCCATGACCTTCTTGTTTCTTTTCACATATGTATACTGTCAGTTTTGAATAAAAACTTTGGTGGAACATGTTGAATTCCTCTTTTTTTGTGATGCAGGAATCTCTCTCTATTCTTTCCATGCTATTTCTGCCTCTGGCACTTCTGTTGAAGAAGTGAGCCCAGGAACACATCTACTTTGTTAACTGAGGTATACTTGTACTTCAGTTAGGAGGGGCCATTTCTACACTACATTCTTATAGCGCGATTATTCCACTTTCAACATCCTATAGAATCCTGGGATTTGCAGTTTCGGGAGGGGCCAGGTGGCCCCTCTGAAACTGCAAACCCCCGGATTCCATAGGATGGTGAAAGTGGAATAATCACACTATAAGAGTCTAGTGCAGAAAGGGGCAGGGTTAGGATGAGTTCAAACGTCAGGTGTGGGTAAAAGGATAATGAAAAGGAATGACTTTGAAGCAATACGGAAAATATTTGTGGAAAAGGCTTTAGCAAAAGAGGGAAGTGTCACATCTCCACAAGAAGAATTACAATTTTGGAAAGCAGAGTAAGCTGAAATATAATTGGCTTTGGGAATGGGTTCACATTTAGGGTTAGAGTTTATGGTTAATAAAAGGATCAGTTATAGTATTAGCAATAGGTTAAATATAGTTGAAAAGAATAGATTTAAGAATGAAATTATTATAGCAATACAAGGAGAATGAGATTTAGATACATGAAATAAAAATATATAATCAATATGATATATAAGGTGATGAATAAGTATTCGATGATAAAAGATCTTGAGAGAAATAGTAATGTAAGCTATTTGTGTTGTGATTTTTCTCTTTTTCACATTCATGTTATTCACATGGTGTTTTTGCTTTATTCTGTTATATACTGTTCTTTTTTCTTTATAATAATAATAAAAAAAAATTAAATGTCAGACAAGAGTCTGTTTCACCTCCTCCAGTCCTCCAGATATGCTTCCAAATTGTTGTTGTCCTCACACAGTCTTCTCCTTTTTCTCTCCCACCACCTCCATATTTTTTTAAAATCTCTAGGTATAGTGGGCAAGTTTATTTGTACTGTTCCTGTGTTACGTTTTCCCAAAGAAACTTTTCACAGAGAGAGACATGCTAGTCCATTTTAGCATAAGTGAGAGAGGGGAGGGATCTAGCTGCACTTTTGAGACTGCTGTATGTCAGTCAAGCTTACGAGGACTCCAGTCTACTTCACAGAATCAGAAATGGAAGAGTCCCAACAGCCAAGGAAACCCACTGGGTGACACTGGGTTCATCACACACTCTCAGCCTTACATTTATCCCTGTTGATATCTATTTTGTTAGTTTTGGTCAGCTTGCCATTTTGTATAAAACCCATCGACAACTATCACTCATCATTTTTGCAAAAACACACTAAACGAGGCTATCTCAATATCTCACATCCAAGGTCATCCCCTCTCTTCACATCAGATTTTTTAAAAATTACATCTCTAAATAGAGCTATTTCATATTTGTTCTCCTGACAGGCTTTATAACAAGCTGTTGGCTCCTATTAAATATTTCTTTGGCATCAAATTCAAAATCCAAGGCCTTGAAAACCTCCCAAACGATGACTGCTATGTGATGGTGGCCAATCACCAGGGGTATCTTGATATATTTGGTAAGTTCATAAGAAGTTCTGTTTTATGTCCTCAGAAATCTGCAGCATTCACACCTTTTGAGGTTTCATGCCCAAGCTCCATCTCCTGCAGAGCTCTTGCTTCTATCTGTTTCTTGCCCACTTCTTGCCCCTGTCCTGCCCTTCTAGTCCTGACCTCCACACACATAACAAGCCCTTAGAAAGGTATCTTCC
Organism: Ctenosaura bakeri; assembly: GCA_948474755.1. Classification (NCBI taxonomy): domain Eukaryota; kingdom Metazoa; phylum Chordata; class Lepidosauria; order Squamata; family Iguanidae; genus Ctenosaura; species Ctenosaura bakeri. The sequence goes on along the minus strand of CAOLHI010003655.1, from coordinate 122,504 downwards.
CACAATCCCTTAAGAAGAAAGTTGGGACTGCAAAGATATGGCACAGGATCACCTGGATATCAGAGGTTTTCTCTGCACATTCTATTGTTCCGTGAAAGAGGTAGACAGCTTTGTAAGCAGAAGTCAACTGCTGATCTTGTTCCTGGATGTTGTTTTTATCCACTTCCTTAACTATGGCCATTACCGCTATTAATTCTTCATCTGAATAACCTTTCAATTAGACTTGCTAATTTATCTTACTAGACCTCAAGCCCTTTCTGCTTCATAATCAGAAACTTGTCATGATCAGACTGGCCTGTTGGGTAGAGGGACTGGCAAATATCTCTTTGCAACAAAGTAGGGTTCCATCATGCCTTAATGAAGCAACTGTAAAACCAGTATTTAAAAAACCTTCTCTGGGCCATGCTATATTGGATGCTGTCTAATCTCCAGTGCTCCATATTTGGGCAGAGTCTTGGAGCATGTGGTGGCCTCTTCGCTCAAAGAGTTCTTGGAGGAAAGAGATTGTCCAGGCATATTTTCATCTGGCTTCAGGCTAGGTTATGGGATGGAGATGGCTTTGGTCCCCTTAATGAGTGATCTGTTTTGGGAACTGAATAGGATGTATGTGTCTCTGTCGGTTCTGCTATACTTCTCAGTGGCTTTTGGTGACATTGATTATGGTATTTTGGGCCTACTGTCTGGGATAAGAATAGAAATGTCTGTTCTCCACTGATTCTGGTCCCTCCTGGTGATGCTGAGGTTTTCTTGTTCAGTATGTTAGCCATTGGCTAGTGGAGTCCATTGGGGCTTGTCCTCATCCTCCGTGCTAATATTTACAGAAAACCTCCAACAGAGGTGGTCTGGACATGGGTTCAGTGCCACGAATATGCTGATGACATCCAGCTCCATTTCTCTTTTCCTTCAAGAACCAAGGAAGCTGTTTTAATTCTAAACCAGTGTCTGGTGTTAGTAATGGACTGGGTGAGAGTGATTAACTTGAAGCTTAATACCATCAAGGTCAGTCAAAAGATAGGTCAGGGAAGAGGGACGGGGCTTAGCCTGGATGAGGTTAGACACCTGCGGAAGACACAGATTATACTCAGGTTATATTCCTAGATTCTGAGGTCTAAGCGACAGCATTTCCACAATTAAGAGACGTTTCCAGCTGGCCCCTCCCGAAACTGCAAACCCCAGGATTCCATAGGATGTTGCAAGTGGAATCATAGCGCTATAACAGCCTACTGCAGAAATGGCCTTAAAGTCAGTATGCCAACGGCAACCATTCCTGGAGATTTCTGAAGGCACATGCCTTAGTTGCATCCTGTTTGGATTACCGCAGTGTTGTCTAACCCGGGGCTGCCTTTGAAGAATATCTGGAAACTGCAGCTGGCCCAAATTGCTGAGGTCAAACTGCTGACCAGGGCTGGTCAGAGGGAACATATAATTCTCCTGTTACAACAGCTTCATTTCTGGGTGCAGTTCAAAGTCCTGAGTATGTCCTCTATAGCCCTGTGCAACTCACTGAAATAACATACATTAAGATTTGCAGGAAAGGTGCTTCTCGTGTTCCCATCACTGTCTGAGATACATCTGGTCCACACATGGGAGAAGGTGGGTGGGGAGGATTGGGTATGTTTTTAATGTCTTTTAATGTATTTTAATGAACAATGTATTTCATGCTGTTCGCCGCCTCGATCCATGTGGAGAGGCGGGATCAAAATTATTATTATTATTATTATTATTATTATTATTATTATTATTATTATTATTATTATTATTACTACTACTACTACTACTACTACTACTACTACTACTACTACTTTGGGCACCAAAAGGAAAATCATTAAAAAGTAGACATTGGTGAGAGAGAAAAATCATCCCTAAATACATTTTGGAAGTAACTTTCAGGTGGTCTTTAGAACGTTCATAATGTTTTTACTTACCTAGGGCCATTTCCGCACGAGTCTGTTATGGCGCGATGATTCCACTTTCAACCTCCTATGGAATCCTGGGGTTTGCAGTTTCGGGGGGGGGTGTCAGCTGGCCCCTCCCGAAACTGCAAACCCCAGGATTCCATAGGAGGTTGAAAGTGGAATCATCGCGCTATAGCAGTCTTGTGCGGAAATGGCCTAAGAAAGGCTTACCTGACCCAGTTATTCACTTACACTTGTTCATATTGTTAGTGGTGGATAAAAGTTTGTTGAAATATGAACTGTTCTTCATTTATGTGGCCCAGGAACCTATCCCTATCCTTTCCATGTTATTTCAGTCTCTGCTACCAAAATTCCTGTCAAAGAAGTCACACCCAGTAACACATCTAATTTGTTTGCTGAGGTATAGCCTGTATTTCCTGCATCTTTACATTCTATTTGTCATAGGAGGGCAACAATTAAGAGCTCATTTTGTTAATATCACTACAACACAAGGATAAAAGGCCAGTAGCAGAAATGTTAGCAACTTGATAGGGGCTACGGAAAAGCGAGCAAGGTTCAGAATTACCAGAGGGCTTGTGAAAGACTGAGTGAACATCCTAATACTAAGCCCTGTGTAGGGTAGAACCTATACAATGTCATCTCTCCCAGGAAGCTGGTCAGACCCTTGCCTCAAGTGGCAGATTGGGAAGGGAAATGGGTTATTTCCCTTATCTCTTGACTGGAGGATAATCACCAGTTATGTTTTTCCAATTGTTTTGGTGGCAGAAGTGGCTTTTACCACCTCTTCCTCAGCAACAGAGCAGCATTTGCCATAGAAAGAAAGTGCCTAGTGAGACATATTGTTCCTGGATATGTGAAGATCTACCTCTGTCCATATTCACCTGCCAGTGTACTTCAGTCCTGGCTGGAATATTTGTGATTAATGCTGGTACAGTACATTGGGTTAGTCATGGGAGCTTATGGCTATTTTAAAAGAGAAGTACTTACTGTACGCTGAATACATGTGCAAACTGTAGAAAGAGAGAAAGAAAGAAAGAAAGAAAGAAAGAAAGAAAGAAAGAAGAAAGAAAGAAAGAAAGAAAGAAAGACAGTTAAGTGAGTTCAGGAAATTCATTCTAAGATAGTTTAGGTAAGCTGCAATTGATGGAGTCTTTTCAGGTGACTGCCATTCCCACTCAACACCTTGCTCAAGCAATTTCTGGTGCAACTGGGGAGCTGGATTCAAACTACAGAAGAAAAGATTCCACCTAAACATAGGAAGAACTTCCTGATGGTAAGAGCAGTTTGACAATGGAATATGATGCCTCAAAGTATGGTGGAGTCTCCTTCTTTGGAGATTTTTAAACAGAGGTGGGATGGCCATCTGTCAGGAGTGCTTTGACTGTGTGGCCATTTCCGCACAAGACTGTTATAGCGTTATGATTCCACTTTCAACATCCTATGGAATCCTGGGGTTTGCAGTTTGGGGAGGGGCTGGCCGGCCCCTCCCGAAACTGCAAACCCCAGGATTCCACAGGATGTTGAGAGTGGAATCATAGCGCTATAACAGTCTAGTGCGGAAATAGTGTTCGTGTTCCTGCATGGCAGGCAGTTGTACTGGCTGGCCTTTGTAGTCTCTTCCAGCTCAATAGTTCTATGATTCTAATTGTGACAGGGACTGATTCTGCCTGTGGTACCGGAGATCACTTATAGGAGGGGGTGGAAATGGCAGTCAGGTGCTTCCTGGGTGACAGGGGAATCCCCTCCTCAATTGATCACAGTGACTGCTGCCCAGTAGGTGGGAATTGTGGGGGGCCAGACTGGGATTCACTGTGTAGCATAGTAATTATGGTGGTTATGCATACGTAAATCCCATATAGGACTCCAGCCATTTTTTTCTCCAAAAAACAGTTATGATCAGGCGTGATCAGGATGCATGATTATGCAGTGCTGGTGAACATGGCACAGAGAAGAGGAACATTGAGAGTGGCTTTTATCTCTTTTCACCCTGGTCATATATGCCATAGATGGGCATAAATCTCTCTTGACCACAGCTGAAATGCCTGAAAACAGCCAATATAAAAGGGCCCTCCCAGATATAGTTGTTATTATTGCTGCTGCTCCTATGTGCCTTCAAGGCATCTCCAACTTATGGCATCCCTAAGGTGACTCTATCTCAGAATTTTCTAGGCAACAACTATTCAGAGGAGGTTGATCATTGCCTTTCCCTGAGTCTGGGGGAATGTGACTTGCCCAGCAGGTTTCTGTGGCTGAGGATGGTTTCGAACTTTGGTCTCCTGGAGTCTTCTCCCCAAATACACTGAACCAGGGATGGGGAACTATGGAAGGCCAGGGGACTGCATCAGCCCCCCCAGGAGACCTTGGAGGGCCACATCCCACTGCACTCCCACAAAATAACAATAACAATTATCCAAATACCCCCAAACACTCTCTAGGTAACATGGTGAAAACTCCCCACATGTTTTGGGCCTTCCTGCATCATTTTAGGCCCAAAGGAGGCTTTTCTTAATAGATAGAAAATAAGTGGAAGTCATTTCCTTTTCCCTTTTCATTTCCTGTTTCAAAAAAGTCTTCTTCTGGGCCTAAATTGGCCCAGGGGAGGGGAACATGGTGGAAGTGGGATGTTTCCCCCAAGGACATTTGGGGATCAACTTTTCATTGTAAACAAATCATATATTTTTTAACCTCAGGTGGACCTCCAAACATAATGGAAATGCCCAACCCTCTAGAGAATGCCTTCATATGCTGTTCTTTTAATAGTTAATTAATTGTTATGTGTTTTAGGGGGTTGGTGGGGAGGATTGGGTATGTTTTTAATGTATTTTAATGTATTTTAATGAATAATGTATTTCATGCTGTTCGCCGCCTCGATCCATGTGGAGAGGTGGGATACAAATAAATATTATTATTATTATTATTATTATTATTATTATTATTATTATTATTATTGGAGTAAAAAATAATTTGTTGACCACTGGGGGTAGCCGAGGTCAACAAAAATGTTCCTGAGAGCCATGTGCAGCCTTCTGGCTGTAATTTCCCCATCCCTGTAGTAAATTCATTATGAAAAAGACATATTCCTTTCTTCTTTTTAAGAGCCCTTAGCATATTGTCACAACTAAATAAATGCAGTCCTAGCAAAATGAGTGGCAGAAAGGATAGAATTCCTGTTAGAGAGATGAAAGCTGAGAACAAAGTGGCTTGCTCATTTGAACCTCAGTGTTCTGCTTCTTTGATTGGGCCATCACATATCAGTCATACTGATTATCTGAACTAGCATATAGTATACAGGAAAATCAGTCTCTGTACTGTCTGGTTAATAATTAGAAAAGTCCTTTCTTCAAACTGCAGCTCCTACAATATCCTACCCAGCATGGCTATCCCTACCAGCTAAGGCACATTATTACAGTCGTCATCAAATTTATGAGATACTATAATGTACATTCTGTCTCACATACAGACCCACATCTTGATGCTTTTCCCCACAGCAATGTCTGAAGTTCTTCCACCACGATGTGTCCCCATTGCTAAAAAGGAGATTCGGTTCATGGGATTATTGGGCATTGCTTTTTGGCTGTGTGGCTACTTCTTTATCGATCGTGAACAGAAATCTCAAGCCATCAACACCATGTTACACATACAGAAAACCATGGTGACAAAAAAGGTGAGTGTATGTACACACACACTCACACACCTACAAAAGTGATATGAGACGTCATGGCTACCTACCACAGCCATAATTATTCAGCAAGTTGTTAGCAAAATGGTATTACCAGAGCTTGGAAAGTTCTTTCAAGAACTAATTAATCACTGTTATCATTGCAAGGGCCTCCAATAGTTAATTATCATTATATTTGCCATTCCTCAGAAGTAAATTTGTTGTTCTTTACTATCAGTTTGACTTTGATTTATGTGGCCATTTCCGCACTAGCCTGTTATAGCGCTATGATTCCACTTTCAACATCCTATGGAACCCTGGGGATGGCCCCTCCTAAAACTGCAAACCCCAGGATTCCATAGGATGTTGAAAGTGGAATCATAGCACTATAACAGGCTAGTGTGGAAATAGTCCATGGTGACTCTATGAATGAAAAAGACCTCCCTGGTCATCCACTTGCAAGGTCTTGCAAACTCAGGTCTTGCAAACTCATCACCATGGCATCTTTGATTGAATCAATCCACCTATTGTGGTTCTAGTGAGACAGTAGTAACTATGATAGTTAATTAAAATAAATAAATAAATGTTAGAAGCTACTACCCTCTGCTAAGAAAAACCCATTTTCCTTCAGTCAACTTCTTTGTCACCCAACAACTACAACAAAGCATAAGACAGCACTTGAGCCCTATGATATTTCTCCACCATTTAGTAATGCTACAACCTCTCCTAATTATAAAAGTAACGTGATGGTTACAGTTACAAGTACAAAAGGAGTACGTTTACCCCTCATTTAATTAAGATGTAGTTATTTAAAAAGAAATTAATTATAAGTAATATGTGATTGTCACACTTTTAGAATGTTGGGTATTATGGAGCATAAATAGGAAACATGAAGAACTTCTGGAAACAACAGGATTCTTTTTAGCAAGATTAAGAAAAGATGTTGATCATCAGACTGATAGGTCAGATTTATTCTGTCGAAATGGGGCAGAACATAACATTGATATATATCATGATAAATTCCTTTGTTGTAGGCAAATGGAAGCTATCTCTCTGTTAGATGGGATGTTCATTCCACTTGATCCAATAAGCAAGGACAACACAAAACAGGGCTTTGACTATCATGTGATATTGAGAAGCAATCTATTTCCAGTTTTGGAAGATGCCAAAACATGAGCCAAATAAACAAGATCAACCCTGCTCCCATACCAGCACCAGAAGAACCTTTGAGAAATAGCAGGAAAAGTACATTTTAAAAAGATTCAAAGAACAAAGACCAGGGAAAGTGCTAGCTAAGAAGAAAGGAGAACCTAAAAAAATTATTTTCAGTTAGCATCCTGTCAACAAAATAATTCACAGCAGGAAGGCAACACAGGTTGATAGAAAAAGATGAAAGTTAAGGTAGGCATAATATTTGATGAGAAAAAATGCCAACATCTCATGGATGTGGAGAGATAAGAGAGGAGCTTGTCACTAATGCAAGGGCATCCTCCTCCATTTTAGGAAAAAACAGTCCATGCTCCCCACAAGTGTGTGTTAAAGGAAGATGGTTAATGCATTAGTTACGGCACTGGAATGGTGTCATAGCTCAGTAGGTCAAGCTAGGAAGCCAAAATCTAATTCAAACGCATTTTCTTTGCACCAGAGGTAGGTCACTTGTGCCCTTCCAGATTATTGAACTGCAGCTCATCCCTCACTAGTGGTGTTGCCAAAAGCTTGTGTGAGTGGCTCTCCAATAAAATCTAGGGAAGAGATATGGTGCCTTAATAGAAGAAATGGGAAATGAAATCTCTTAAACACTGTAAACTTTTACCTATTTTATCTTCACCTGCTGTTGTCTTTTTTGTTTTTTTGCACTTTTACGCTGAGCACTGTGGTGAAATTTAATATTATGATGAACAGTAGAGTTAACGTTTTAATTAAAATAAATAGACACATACAACTTATCTTCTAACATTTCACAGATGTTAGAAGACACGTGGGCAGGTGCAGTCAAGAAGGCAAAAGTTATTAATGAGCAAAAAGACACAAGCCAGGAGAGGCTGCTGCAGTTTCTTTCGAGAATAGCATGATTCCACCACTGCTCTCCTCTCATGTTACTGACTCAATTGCATACAAACTACTTTTGCCCTAAGAACTCAGTTTACAGCAATTGAAATAAACTGAGGACAAAGGGAGGAAATGGGAAGAGGAGATAGAAACTGAGATATTTGAAAAACAGCTGAAAAAAAAAAAGGATGATAGAAGATTAAGTGGTACTGTCCCTACCAAATTGGTACAGTGGGAGGACATAACACAAAAGTTTCTGTGAAGAAGCTGTACTGTGAATTTACTGCTTAGTTTTCTCTTCCAGTTACGGATCTTTATATTCCCTGAAGGTACCAGGAACCACAACACTTCCATGTTGCCCTTCAAGCATGGGGCTTTCCACCTAGCTGTACAAGCCCAGGTAAAAATCACTGTGTCCTTACATGATTTTCTGGGTAGGTGGGTTTTATACCTTCATTCTTCTTCTTCTTCCTCCTCCTCACTATGGCCATTTCCACATTCCACTGTTATAGCACTATTATTCCATTTTCAACCTCCTGTGGAATTCTTTTAGTTTACTGAAGCCAAGTAGCTCTCTGGCTGAGAATTCTAAATGCCCCTCCCTAAACTCCAAACCCTAGGATTCCATAGGATATTAAAAGTGGAATAATAGCACTATAACAATATAGTACAGAAATGGCCTATGATTCTTTTCTTCACAGGTCCCTGTAGTGCCTATAGTGATCTCTTCACACTGTCATTTCTTCAGCAAGATGGAGAAAAAGTTCACAGGGGGTAAGTAAATTAAACGCAATACCCAACAACCAGCCATCAGATATCAGAGCTGACATTCATCATCCTGTCTCTTAGGATCTCATGCGGCTATGGAGCATGTGTGTTTTGGTACAGTAACCCTGTCCCTTTCTTTACACACATACCCCATATATATTGTAAGGTGGTTCCAGAAAAGGCTTTTATTTTGCAATTGGTTATTGCACACAATACCATATTTTGTTATTGCAAGCAATAACATTTTCCATTCTAACTCTCCCAAGCGCGCCTGAGATTGGAAAATCTACTTCCCTTCCCTTTTTTTACTACAGCTTCCAGAACCCCCTATCCAGCCATGCTGAGGGTATTCAGGGAGTTGTACTCTGTTTCCCACATTCTACATGTTTTAATATGCAGCTTCCATCTCTTTTACCACACAGAGAGAAGTAATGTTTTAAGGATGGAATAGTTGCAAAATGCCTTTTGATTTGTAGCTCTGAGAGCTCATAAGCGTTTGTTTGTTTGTTTGTTTGTTTGCTGGTTGGTTGGTTGCTTGTTGTTGCTGTCGTTTCCAGTTATGGTAACTTATTTATTTATTCGCTCATTGGTTGGTTATTGTTGCTGGTTGGTTGTTGTCATTTCCAATTTATGGCAACCATAAAGTGACCCTGTCATGTGGTTTTCTTGGTAAGATATATTCAGAGGGGTTTGTCTTTGCCTTCCTCAGAGGCTGAGAGAGATATGACTTGCCCGAGGTCACCCAGTGGGTTTCCATGGCTGAATAGAGATTCAAACCCTGGTCTCCAGATTCCTAGTCCAGTGGTCAAACCACTAGACCACACTGGCTCTCTAGTTTTGGCAATAAGCACAGACAATTATTCCTCTCTTTTCTAATCAGTCTCTCTTCTCTCTCCCTGCTTCTCACTGTCTCCAGGAGAATGCACCATTCAGATTCTGCCCAAGGTAGAAACACAGGACCTGAAGGCCAACATTGTCCCAGAACTCACTAAGACTGTGAGGGACACCATGCTGAAGGTATTCTACCAGATCTCAGAGGATGTCAAACAGTGATGCATCAAAGGCGGTACTGACGATGGCCTGCCCAGCTGTAATAAACAATATGTCCTTATCAGATGCGTTCTTCATAGGAGAAAAACCCAAAACAAAATGAAAACTGTCTCAGTGCCATGTGAAACTACAGGAAGGAACTGAAGTTCTTTAGAAAGCCTCTATCCTATCAGTGCTGGACCAAACATTGTTTCTCTTCTTTAATTGGTGCTGTTCTCTTAGTGAGCGCAAAGCCATTGCAAATGTTGCTGGATGAGCTTACTTTGATACTGACATTTCCTTCCGACCATCTCCAAACAACATGTAAATTATGTGGAAAAGTTGTGGGGTGGTGAGGTAAGGAATCAAGCAACATCTTTGACTTATTTTATCAGGAGCTTCATAGATTTCAGTCTACATCTTTAGCTGTACCAATGGAGTTGCCAGTACATCCACAGTTATTAGAGTTTAAAAGTTGGAGGACAGGCAGTTTAGAGTATAATAGGTTAGAGAAAGATGCTTATTGTGATTCAGGTCCCTCCCGAAACTGCAAACCCCAGGATTCCATAGGATGTTGAAAGTGGAATCATAGTGCTATAACAGTCTCATGCAGAAATGGCCCGAGACTGAGTTCCTATATCACTGCAGTGTAGTGCAGACTGGCATACCATACAAACATCTCATCCACCCATGCCCCAGTTTTTAAAAACCTTTGGAAGAGGCCTTGTACAGATCCAAATTACAGTCAACCCTCCACATTCACTAGAGTTAGGGGTGCAGGATCCCCAAGAAAGTGGGAAAACTGCAAATATCAATGTGTGTGTGTGTGTGTGTGTGTGTCCTATCTGTGGGAAAGGATCTGAGGCATGGTGGGGAGAGCGGGCCCCCAGGGCCCAAAACAGGTCAGAGCAAGGAGAGAGAAAGGAACTTCATCAGCATGATGGCCTCATATTTCGCCTTTCTTTTCCATCTACTTCCTTGGGTATGCAAAGAGACATGGGGAGGGGTTGTGGTGCTGACAAATTGGGCTGCAAGCCATCCTTAGCTGTCCAGCAGCAGGTGGTGGTAGAGGAGGAGAACTGCACAGCTTTATTGAAGGTTCCCCTGGAAAAGAAGCGCCTGAAATAAGGGATGTCTCAAGAGTGAGATTTTTTGCCTAGCAGAGAGTCCAAATTAGCAAAGCAATGTGAGCAAGGAGTTTAAGCAAAGTTTATTTCTGCAGCAGAAACAAGTCAACACCTTTAGGAGGTCCAAACATGAGAAAAAGAAACAGTGCCCACATTATATATACTAAACAGGGAGATTTCCTCATCTAAATGTTCAGCAAACAATCAACATTTAATTCAAAGCAGATCCTCTCTGTTTGGCCTCTATCCACATTAAATTGTCCCAATAAACATTAAATGTTCCCAATCTGTTTATTATTTTCAGATAGCATGTGATAATTCAACAACTTAGAATTGTGGTTTCTTCAGAGAGTCTGTTACCTTAAACAAGGAATGCAATTAACAGTTGCAAATCAAGAAGGAAGCTCCCTTTTCTCATCTCCATGTGAAAACACAAGATGGAGCCAAGGCCCATAATCTAGCCTACGAGACCTTCTCACCTCTAATGAATGGACATCTCAAGACTTTTTGAGTTCATATGCGAAAAAGGGAATTTCTAGTTTTGAGAGCCTGCGTATTATCATCACCACTACCAGCATCACAGGCAGCAGGGGTTGGATAAACTCACAAATAATGAAATCCATGAAAGTCAGACCTGCAAATGTAGAGGGCCGATGCTATTGCTACAATAGTCCCACAAAAAAATGGAATGTGTGGATGCAGAGGCAACAAGAACTGGTAAAACCCCAACCAAAGGAGCTATAGCACAAGAACTCACATGCCTTTAAATCAATCTGGAAGATCTTTCAGATGATTGTGATCTAATGTGATCTAAACTACCCATGCTGTTTAGGCCTTCAGATGTTAACACCAAAGCCATGTGAACTGAACCTGGAAAGAAACTGCAGTTCAACTAAAACATTGATCAAAACATGTAGCTCCTATCAGCAACTTGGTCACTGCATTTTACCCCACGACAGTTTCCAGATACTTTTTTACGAACCGACACATGCCAGCTTTGTTACAGCTAGTCTGATTTGGAGGTATTTAAGCTATAAATGGGACCACTGTGATATAGTGGTATGAGCGTTGGCTAGGACGCCATGAAACCAGAGTTTGAATTCCTGCTCAGCCATGGAAGCCCATAGGTGACCTCGGGGAAGTCACACTCTCATGGTTTTTTAGGAAGCAATGACAAATCTCCACTAAATAAACCTTGTCAAGAATACCATAGGGCAGGGTTTCCATAAGTCACAGTCAGCTTGAAGGCTTGCAACAGCAAAAGGGTATAAATTACTTGTGGCATTCTAAGGTCTACTTTTGCCAGGGTTAGTCATAGCTGGCCAGCCAACTGAAGCTGGAAGAAAGCATTCTTCACAGCTGATGCCACCTACATGCCCAACAACAGCATGAAGAAGTCCCAGACAATACACCTAAACTTTCAGAAAGGTTACTCCCATCCCAGTGCCATTGCACACCTAATCCCAAATCACTTAATCCCATGATTCCTGAGGATTACATTTCAGCCTGCAATCTAATCCCTCAGAGTTTAGAGTGGCTGAGGGGTTTTGTGTGTGGGGGTGTGTATGTGTGATCTCTCTAGGATCAGATGAAAATGAGTGATAGAGCTGAGAAGTACCTGGATTCCAATGATGTCACAACCCACATCATTGGATGACCTCGATAGTGGTTTCTTGCATAAGAAGAACAGCATGGAGGATCAAATGGAGCTCAGGAAACAGGATTCCAGAGACCATTGTACTATTTCCTTCTCCAACATTGTGGATTTGGTGGAGACTACTCATTGTGTGAGGTCATCTTCTCACTTGACTGGGCCAAGAGCCAGCGGGAGTTAAGGTAACTTCAAAGATTTTATTCATTCAGGAACACATTGCAATCAAACAAATTTGAGGGTAAACCAACTGGCAACTGTTTTGTCTCTCAGTTTATGCAGGAAAGTAAAAATTAGTGGGCTGTTGTATTATCTGTGTTTTCCATTGAAGGTTGCTGTTTGGAGCTAAATTACCATATTGCTCACATTGGTTGGAGAGTTTAATTACAATTTTGTAAATGATATCTAGGGAGGGGAGGAAATGGAATGATTATGTCTGAAGAACAACAGGCAGGTGAAAGAAAAGTGATGAATCATGTGCACACTTAGGCCCTTTTTGCACGGCATTTCTGAAGTGAAAGGGCCCCTTGAGCATCGCGTAAATGTGAGGAGCGGTCCATACGACACACTCGCATTTGCACAATGCTCAAGGGCCTGATGCGGACCGCGCACACATTTTTTCATTTTCAGCTCAAAGCTGAAAATGCTGCGCAGTCGCACATCGCCCCAGAGCCCCATGCGCACTTACTTGGCGTGCGGAGCCTCGAGAGCCAGGCCAGTCATGCGTCCTCTCCTCAGTGCAGCCTGCAAGGTCCCAGGCTGTACTGTGAATGGAAGAGGTGGGGCATTCACGCGACAAGGAAGGAGCTGCGGAGCCGAAGCAAGAGGGATGCGACAACGTTCCTCCCAAGCCTTCATGCGCGAGCCCAGCAGCCCAGCACCGGGAAAAGAAAAGGTGCGAAAAGGGCCTCTGACTTTGAGTGCCAGGCCCTTAAACTCATGTGCGTGCGCACACACACACACACACACACGTAATCATATAATGCAGTCACTTCTTAGACAATAAATAGTTTTGTCAAAAATAGTAAGTATATCAAGGGGGTTGGTTATAGTCATAATATGAATCCAAAATCCACAGCTTTATTTTAATTTGCTTTGTGTATCAGTCCAAAGACTATACAGAAAAGCCTTGCTGGATCACATGAAAGACATGTATAGTTCAGCATTCTGAACACACAGCAGCCAGCCATTTATCTATGGAGAGCCCACAAGCAGGAACCAGCAATAGCTTTCCCACTCATGCTTCCTAGCAGTTGGCAGAGATGCTACAGCAAACATTTATCCATCATTTATCACCCTAGTGTCATTTACAGATAACGTCCTTCCGCAGGTCAGTAAAATGAGTACCCAGCTTGTTGGGGCATGTATAGAAATACATGCTATTTGTAAGTTGTTTACCGCCTTGATCCATATGGAGAGGCGGGATACAAAATAATAATAATAATAGTAATAATAGTAATAATAATAATACACCCTTTGGTTTCATATAAGCTCAAATATATCAAGTCATTTAATTATTCACTCTAATTACTTAAAGAATTTATCTATACAATGTCTTCTATTTAAATCTAATTTTAGTCTGTAAAATTCTGTACCGCCAGGTTTCCCCATCTGTTTCTTAAATATTGTATTAAAGGGTCCCATGTTTTTATAAATGGTTCCAACAGTGTTCCTTCTACTAAGGCAGTTAACTTATTGGTTACTATCATATCTAAGAGTTTAATTAACCAATCTTCTTCATTAGGGATATCAGATTGTTTCCAATTCTTGGCATAAATAATTCTAGCCGTAGTGGTTATATAAAATAGCAGTTTTCCTTTTTTTTCTCCAATTTTCTCATCAATCATACCCAACAAATATAATTCTGGTTCCATTTGTAATTTTATACCCAGAATTTTCTCTGTCTCCAAATTGATTGTTTTCCAATATCTTCTGGCCTTGGAACAATTCTACCACATATGGTAGAATGTTCCTTTTTCGTCTTTGCATTTCCAGCATTTATTGTCAACATTTTTATACATTCTTGCCAATTTATCAGGAGGTAAATACCATCTTAAATACATTTTCTTTTACATTTTGATTTGATTTGATTTGCAGTGTGTCCTATACTCTTTTTCCAAAATTTTTCCCATTTTGCATGAAGCTTTTTACAAAAAAGAAAATATATTTTATGGAAGATGGATAACATTTAAAGATCTGACAAAGATGAGAACTTCCGGGTATGATGGCGGACCGAGCGGTCGTGTAAAGGCAAACCTGCCGATACACGATCACCCAGTGAGGCGGAATTGGCTCTGAAAAAATATACAAGAGCCGATCAAATACTCCCCTGGTAAAGGGAGTTCAGAGGGTCCTGAAGGGGGCTTGATAACTTGCCTTCTGAAGACTTTAGGAGAGATTATTCTTCTAGGTCGGGAGACGAAGACAAGTGAGAGCCGAAAGGAACCACAACCACGCTGGGTAGCTGCAATGCAGCGAAGGGACGCCGATAGCCTTTTTTTAAAATAAATAGCAAGTAGCTGCGATCAACAAAGAAACAAACTTACCTTTCAAAAGAACCTAATTGAGATCTCATCAATATAGACTGTGCTTAAAAAAGAAAGAAGGAAGGTAAGCGAGAAGAAAGAATCGTGAAAGATTGGATTAAGAGAAAAAGTGGACTTTATGTGTAGTTGATCTCTTTTTTTGGGGGGAGATAACTGTAAAATATTAGTAGAGAAGAACTATGAACTGTTATTGGTAAAAACATTTAGTTAAGAATTGAGGAGAAATGGCGGGACGTGGCTGAGAAAGACAGAGTGCAGAGTGCAGAATGAAGTGGAGAGCGGCAGCAAGATGAGACGGAGTTGAACGGGGGACGGAGTTGGAGTTTGAAGGGGGGACGAAGCGGCGGCTGTGGCGGAGAGGCAAAGATCGGCAGAGAGACGGGGGTAAAGTTGGAAGGAGCTGGACTCGGAGACGGAGACGGAGATGGTGGAGAAGAGAAAAGCGGCGTGTCCTGATCCGGCGATGCAAGCGGTGAGCAGTTGAAGAGGAGCGAAGAGGAGCGGCGGCGGCAGTAGAAACGGAGACAAAGTTGGAGGTTGAGGGGTAGGGCGAAGCGGCGAGTCCTGACTGAGAACACAGAAAAGTGAAAGAAAGGACGGTGTGTGAAAGTAGAATGGACTTGGAGAGAAGAAGACGGTCTAGAAAGGTGCTGAGGTGAAGGTGGTGAGTGTGTGAGAGAGAAGTGAAGAGGCGGCGGAGAAAAGAGTGGGAAGTGTGGTGAGGATCGAAGACCGGAGGACTGGAGAAGGACTGTGACTGGGATAGAGTGAAAACAAGGAAATCGTAGTAGGATTTGAGAGTGTGGAAACACATAAAGTCATCATAAAAATTAAATCACATATCAAGGGGTTTTTGAAGACGATTTATTTATATCTTTAATTTACAGTATAACAGTGTTTGAGGACAGTGTAATAAACAAAGGGTAATAAGCCTGAAAGATAAATTCAGATTGCATTTATAAAAGTAAAGGGGGAAGAGAGAATACTTTTGAAAAGAACATTTTGAGTAGAAGGGCTGAAACAACTTGACCTTGGGGGAGAGTGTTAAGATAAACAAATTATCCACAGCTGGGAGAAGACGAGATAATATTTGGACTGGTAAATTGTGTTTGGAATGTAGTTAAGCAGCACCACCTTGTGGCCAATCTAAAAACCTGTTCTTTTTATGAAGCAGGGCAATAAGGGGTGTTTTTTTTTGTTTTTTTTTCTCTTCCCTCTTTCTTTCTTTCTAATACTCTCCTGACTTGAAGAGTGCTCTTCCTGTTATTGTTGGATTATTATATTACCATATTCTTTCTATTTGATGTAAAATTGATAACCTGATAATTTGAATAGATAGAAGCATTCAAATATCTGAATAAGAAAACATTAAGGAGTCAGATTGGTAAAAATCAGATAGCACTAATATTATTGATAAGATTATAGTATTATACATATTTACAGAATATAGTATTGATACTCATTGATACTCACTGACGTTTTGAGATATTGCTTGATACTCACTGGTTTTGCTTAATAGGTGGTGAATAAGAATAGAAAAATATAAGCTCAGGTTAGAGATAAGTGTGAAATTGCTAATATTTGAAAATTGATCATAATTGTTGAGAAGTTATTCTAAGAATTATTATAAGCTATTATAAGAATCTTAGTTTGGTGTAGAAAGTCATAATTTGTCTTGAGATATCTGTAATTGAACTTTAATAATTGTTGATAATGGCTACAAGAAAAAAGACCACAACCCAAACTCAGCTAACACTAGAAAGAAGAGGTTCTGTGGATCAATTTTCACAAGCAGGAGGGATTGAAAAAATATTAGAAGAATTGATAAGTTTTAAACAAGAAATAAGACAAGAACTGAAAGATACGAGAAATGAAATAAAAATGGACATTAAAAAAGAGATGGAAAGTATTAATAAAAAGATGGAGAAAATGAATAAAGAGATGAAAGCAACGCAGAATGAAGTAAAACAAGTTGAAGAAAGGCTGTCTAAAATGGAAGTGGAGGAGAAGGAAATGAAGGAAAGATTTAAAAGACAAGATAAGGAAATAGAAATTCAAGAGTTGAGATACAGAGACAGATGCTTGAAAATCAGAGGACTGACAGAATGCCCAGCTGAAAATCTTTATGAACGTCTTATTCCGGAATTAGCTATATATATGGAAGTGACAGAGGAAAGAATGGAACAAGAAATTGATAAGATATTCCGTATCAATTCAAAAATGGCGAAGGAAAAGAACCTTCCAAGAGATATTCTAATTTGTTTTATTAGAACAAAGATGAAAGAGAAAATACTCTCAAGAAATTATGATGAAAAATTCATTGTGGATGATATTGAATTGAAGATTTTTAAAGATGTGCCATTCCAGACATTAAAAAAGAGACAAGAATACAGGAATCTGACAACTTATTTACAGAAGAATAACATTAGATACAGATGGGAGCGCACAGAAGGACTTTCTTTTACTTGGAATTTCAAAAGATATGAATGCACAACGACGGACCAAGTGGATGGCCTGATAGATGAATTAAAAGGATACAGGAAGAAGACACTGCATAAAAAACAAGAAACATCAGAAGCGACACAAAAAAACAAAGAGGGAGAAGAATTAGATGAAGAATTGGAGAATGAGTCTGAACATGAACAAGAACAAGACCAATTGAGCGCGGAGATAGATGATAAAATAACTGCAGAAGAGAACTGAAAAAATGGCTTTAAAGTGCGTTTCCTGGAATGTGAAAGGCTTAAATTCGAGCTACAAAGTGAGACAGATTTTCCACCACCTTGAAAAATTGAAAGCTGATGTAATTTGTCTACAAGAAACTAGAATTAGAGACAAAGATATTAAATACTTGAAAAACCCAAAATTAGGGCAGTGCTTCATTTCTGCGTATGGAAAAAAGAAAAGAGGAGTGGTAATGTATATTAATTCAAAATATCCAACACAAGAAGTATTTTTAGATAAAGAAGGACACTATGTCGGCGTGGAAATTCAAATCCCTGAGAGAAAACTTCTATTAATTGGAATATACTCACCATTAGAGAACAAAAGTAAATTTTACGATAAAATAAAGGAAGAAATACACAGATATACTGAAGATAGAAATCAAGATAATATTCTATTAATGGGAGATATGAATGGAGTGGTGGATCCCATGACAGACAGAACAACGACATCAAGGAGAAAAAAGAAACAGGGCAGGCTGCCGAAAACTTTTTTCAATTTGATGGAAGACTTATCGATGATGGATGTTTGGGGAAACAAATACGGAAAAGGTGGCTTTACATTCTACTCTGATAGTCATAAAAGTATGTCCAGAATTGACATGTTTTGGATTTCGAAAACTTTATATTCATTAGTCAGAGATATGGAAATACTTCCAAGAATTTGGTCTGATCACAATCCTATTCAATTAGAGTTAAAGTGTAAAAAGAAGACCAAATATAGTAATTGGCGTGTCAATGACTTTCTCTTAAGAAACACAGATTATTTGAAAAAAGTCAAAGAAGCATTGAAGTATTATTTTTCAGAGAATGATAAAGATGGTATAGCAGCAAAGACGGTCTGGGATGCAGGGAAAGCTGTAATGAGAGGCTTGTTGATAATGTGGAATTCGGAGTGGAGGAAGAAAAGAGAGGAGAAGATAACAAATTTGGAATCAAGAATCAAAGATTTAGAGGAAGAATTAAGAAAGAATCCAGAGAACAAAAAGATAAGAAAAGAACATAAAGAATTACAAATGGAATTACAAGCAGAGAATTTGGTTGAGATCGAGAAAAAATTGCGCACGCTTAAACAGAAAAATTTTGAAAACGCTGACAAACCGGGAAGATGGTTGGCGTATAAGTTGCGGAAAAGAAGAGAAAGAAATTTAATTTTGCAAGTGAGAAAAAAAAATGATGAGATAACATCAGATGAGAAGACTATACTGAAAGTATTCAGGAAACATTTTAAAGAACTTTATCAGAAACAGATAAAAAGTAATAGAATGATCAAAATAGAAGAATATCTAAACAATCAAGATTTGATAAGGATGACAGAAGAGCAAAGGAAGAATTTAAACGCA
Organism: Ctenosaura bakeri; assembly: GCA_948474755.1. Lineage (NCBI taxonomy): Eukaryota > Metazoa > Chordata > Lepidosauria > Squamata > Iguanidae > Ctenosaura > Ctenosaura bakeri. Next base: position 103,694 of record CAOLHI010003655.1, on the reverse strand, counting down.
GAGATTACATACATGGAAGTAATAAATGCTATAAAAGATATCAAGATCGGGAAAGCTCCAGGTCCGGATGGATTTACTGGATTGTACTATAAAGAATTACAAGAAGAATTAAGAGAACCGATGAGGAAGATGTTTAATGAGATGACGAAATATGGTAAACCGAACTCTTGGAAAGAAGCAAACATTACTTTAATATTAAAGGAGGGAAAAGATCCGACAAACCCAAATAGTTATAGGCCGATATCGCTATTAAATATAGACTACAAAATCTTCACAAAAATACTTGCGAATAGATTAAAAATTATATTACAGGAAATGATCCATGAAGACCAGAGCGGATTCTTACCCAAGAGATACATTAGAGACAATATCCAGACGGTGATTAATATGTTGGAATTCTATGAAAAACATAACGAGAAAAAATGCATGATGGTCTTCGTGGACGCAGAAAAGGCCTTTGATAACGTGGATCATGAATTTCTTTTCAAACTTTTAAAAAAGCTTGAATGCGGCGAAGAGTTCATAACTTGGATAAAACAATTATATCTTGATTGTAGAGCCCAACTAGTAATAAACGGAGATAAGGCGGATCCGATAAATATAACGAAAGGTACTCGGCAAGGTTGCCCACTCTCCCCTTTATTATTCATTATGGTGCTTGAAGTTTTATTAAGGAAGATAAGAAGAGACGATATGATCAAGGGACCTAAAATAAAAGGAGATAACTACAAATTAAAGGCATATGCTGACGATTTGGTAGTATTTCTAGAAGATCCGGAATCGAGTATTTCAAAATTTTTAGAGATTTGCGAAGAATTTGGAAAAATTGCGGGGTTTAAAATTAATAAAGAGAAAACAAAGTTTATATCCAAAAATATGAGAAAGGAAGAAATAGAATTAATAGAAAAAAGAACGGGTATTAAAGAAGAGAAGAAGATTAATTATTTAGGAGTTATAATCTCTAAACAAAATAATGCACTATTTGAGAATAATTATGTCAAGAAATGGGGAGAGATTAGAAGAGAACTGCAAAATTGGTCAAAACTGAACCTTTCATTACTGGGCAGAATGGCATCAATTAAAATGATGGTTCTTCCAAAGATAAATTATTTATTTCAGAATCTCCCAATTATTACTAACTTCAAGTACTTTAAAGAATGGAGACAAGATCTATCGAAATTTATATGGGCGGCTAAAAAACCAAGAATTAAATGGAAAATATTAACAGATAGAAAAGAAAGAGGCGGCTGTAATGTTCCAGATCTAAGACTATACTTTTTTGCAAATGGAATGAATTGGATTAAGGATTGGTTGGAACTGAAGAATGAGAGAATTTTGAATCTTGAAGGCCCAAATTTGAAATTCGGATGGCATGGTTACCTTTGGTACCATAAAACAAAGGTTGATAAAGAATTCCTTAATCATTATATAAGGAAGCCATTATTCGGAATCTGGAGTTATTGGAGAAAGAAAATATATTCGAAAATGCCATTGTGGATTTCACCTCAAGAGGCGCTGATGGGGAGATCGAAACAAAAATCCAGAGGATGGCTCACATATAGAGACTTAATAATCATAGATACCAAAGGAAACCAAAGAATTAAGACTAGAGAAGAATTGATTGAAGAAGGTTGGGATTGTCAATGGTTCCTATACATGCAACTAAAAGAAAGATTTAAAATGGATTTAAAAATAGAAGGAATCGAGACAAACTCACAATTGAACGAATGGGAGAAAATAATATTTGAGAAAAGAGAACATTTAACATCACATCTTTATAGATACCTTCTAGATATGGAATTAGAAACAGAGAAAGTTAAAGAATCTATGATTGTTTGGGCGCAGAATATTGGTTATGTAATAAACTTAGAACATTGGGAAAAAAGCTGGGCTATCACACAAAAATTTACTCTAGCCCAGAATTTAAAAGAAAATTACATCAAAATGTTCCATAGATGGTATTTAGATCCATCGAAATTGGCAAATATATACAAATTAGAGAATAAAACATGTTGGAAATGTTCGCGAGATACTGGAACTTTCTATCATATGTGGTGGAAATGTCTAAAAGCAAAAGTTTACTGGAGAAACATTCACAGATTAATGATAGAAATCTTGAAAATAGAGATGCCATTGACACCTGAAATATATCTTTTGAATATGCTGCATCAGGTGGATAAGAAATACTCAAGATATGATTATATAATTCTGTATATGGTCTCAGCAGCCAGGATTGTGTATGCAAGATACTGGAAAAAAGAGGAAATACCGGATATACAAGAATGGTTACAAAAAGTTTTAGAATTTATCATTTTAGAAGATCTGACACTTAATCTGCAAGATAAAAAACAGATAAAAAAATTGGAGAATCTGAGATCAATTAAGACAGTGATAAAAGGAAAATTGGATATGGAGAATGAATAGGGGGAGAATTGTGGAACAAGTATATGTTGATTTGATTTGAATTAGATTTGGATTTTATATACATATTTGTACATATACATATACATATATATATATATATATATTTGTATTATATATACGTAGTTGAAAGAAGCTGGTCTACATTGGAGTACATATGGTTATTGAGATCACGATAAATTAGAAAAATAGAAGTTCTATTGAGAGGTGAGAGGAAGTTATATGAGAACTGTACAGATTATATGAAATACACGATATGTAAGCTTGTTTTTATATTGTAAATTTGATAACTCAAAGGTGCATTGTGAATTAATAGATGTTGTTTAATAAAAATACTAAAAAAAGATCTGACAAAGATAAATGGAGATGAAGTGGAATATAAAACACAGGACAAACTTAGCCCATTTTCCGCACTACACTCTTATAGTGTGATTATTCCACTTTCAACATCCTATGGAATCCTGGAGTTTGCTGTTTTGAGAGGGGTTGGCCGGCCCCTCCGAAACTGCAAACCCCAGGATTCCATAGGATGTTGAAAGTGGAATAATCACACTATAAAAGTGTAGTGCGGAAAGAGTCATAGTGAAGACGGTTTAAAATGTCACTGGCTACTTCATAGGCAATTAAAAACAAATGGAAGATTGAGAAGAATTTGAATGGGTTTCAAACTGAAAGGACAGAATTTGACCAGATAATATCTCAAGAAAAATTGAAATTGATTTCCAAAATATACAAATTGCTTCTTAGGTGGGAGACTGAGGAGGAAATGATCAAAGAATCTATGATTCAGTGGGCACACAATATAGGCCAACCTGTTACAAATTTTGACTAACAGTAGCATCATGTAGCCTATACTTTATCAGCTTGTTGTCTAGATTATCATATGGGATCATACCAAAAAACTTACTAAAATCAAGATGTATTACATCAACAACATTCCCCTGATCTATCAAGTTTGTAGCTCTTATCAAAATATGTAAGATCAGATTAGACTGGCATTACTTTTTTTTTTTTTTTTTGAGAAACCCATGCAGGTCACTTTATGCAACAGCATTCTTTTCTAAGTGCCTATAGACAGACTGTTTAATGATCTATTCTAGAATCTTTTTGCTATTGACAATGACCAGTTGGTAGTTCGCTATGTTTTCCCATCTCCAGACTGACATATGTTTTCCAAGAATTCTTAATGTGATGGACAAGGATAAGATGCAAACAACAGTGACATATTCAGGCAGGAATATTTATGAATTCAGTAACAAAAACTTATACCCAATGGCTAGAACACAGAATGGGCCTAATAATAAGGCATGCTGAGGCAATTATCTCAGGTAGCAGAATGAGGGGAACAGTAGGCCAAGGGCAGCAGTATTTTTCTAAACCCTCCTGCTGTAATGATCACATTCCTGTCCTGACAGACATGAAGCATCTGTAATCAACAATTCCACTCATGCTTCATCTTTCTTCTGAGCTGGAGATGCACCATCTGTTGTTCCCTTTATGTCAATTTTTAAGCCACTTGGAGTTCTGCTTGGGAGATTGGGTCCTCCAGCTGAGAACAGATCCAGTGGCTCATATTGGAGAAGGGCTCTGGGTGGGTGGATGCTTTTCCTGGGAAGTCATGACTTCCAGGTCAGTATGCTTAGCTGTAGCACCTCAGGAGTAAAGAAGAGGGTCCTCTAGTGAACACTCATGCTCTCCCTGTACCCATATGTGCCTTGGAGTGAAATGGGTATGTTTGAAGTAAGGGAGGCCTTTCATAATATTTTTCCAGTTATGATGGCTGCATTAGACCTAAAAGTCCCAGAAACTGGACTAACTTGGTTCTAAGAGGTCCAATAAAGATCTTTCTCGTATATGTGATACACATGAGTGATCCCCCTCCCCAGTACTAGGCACCATTAAAAAAACTAGGTGTAGTATTCTCAAATGAAATTAAAAAGTGGACTTCTAAATTATATTGATAGTTAACAGACAACTTGCATGGCAAAATAGCTGAGCTTAAGATAATGGAGGAGAGAGATCTCATCCATACTGGACTCTAAATGTGGGGAAAGTCTGACTTTCCCTGCCTCTCAAATCCATCTCTCACAATGCATAAGGGCACACTCAAGACAACAGCCTTGCAGGTATCTCAGGCCTGCTAGAATGTCTAAGTGTGGAAAGAGGCTTTCAGTGAAATGTTGGAGAGGGAGTGAACAACACAAATCCTTTATCTGTATCTGTGTCTCCTTTATCTGTATGTGGCTAGAATGTTCTCTAACTGAATGTTTTTGGAAACAGATAATGCAGATCCTGGCAGAATAACTAATAAATTAATAAGAGTATTATGGATGATTGTTGCTTTCATAAGCCTTTGCTTGTAGCAATACATTTTTGCTACACAATGGAACTTTTTATTATGTTATTTCTTAGGGCACCATAAATGGAGTTGGCCAAACATTGGAAAGATCTGGCAGGTTTAACCCATTAAACTCCCCAGGGTTTAACTTTAACACTTAAGACTTGGATGGAACACGTCTGGTTAAGAGCACTTTGTGAAAAGCTAACATATAAATTGAGCATGGCAAAGAATATAGAAAAAAGGAGACAAGTTTATGGACATTCGATGTATTTTTGTTGTGTATACAAGCGGTAATTGGCCACCAGTTGACAAAATGCAAGGGGAGCTGAGTTGATCATTAAACAAACTCCAAACTCCAAAATACACATTGGTGATATGTTTAATAGGCCAACCAGAAGGCACCAAAGAAAGAAAGGAAGAACGAAAGAAAGGAAGGAAGGAAGGAAGGAAGGAAGGAAGGAAGGAAGGAAGGAAGAGAAGAAAGAAAGAAAGAAAGAAAGAAAGAAAGAAAGAAAGAAAGAGACAAAGAAAGAAAGAAAGGAAGAAAGATAATACAGAGTTAATGCAAAGGCCAGGAGGAAACAACAACATCATTTCCCTCTCCCCTGCATGAAGTCTGTACCAGCATCTGTTAGACCAATATAAATTCTGGAACAGTGAAATCACAATGTTATAATCATGTAGTGTGAGAGAGACTTAAAAGGAGCCAGCCTTCCTTCTTTCATAAAAGGTAGGAAAGCCTCTTGTTACTGCGGTCCAGGCCTACCCGGAGATAGCACTTGATATCGTTTTGATATCAAACCATTCGGCCTTCCTCTGCCACCCCACTCCACATGTTTGCGAGGCCTCCGGACAAGCACGTAAACAGGCGCGGTCAATAATTGCTGGACATTCCATTCCCCACCTAGGCAGGCCGAACTGAGCTGGTTCGTCGCTTCAGGGACCTCTCTGGCAAACACCCTTTTGCTTGTGCGTGATACTAACAAAGGCACCCCTGCCCTGAGCAGGTAGCCGCACAAAGCCGTGCCAAGTGCTCCGTATTTGCATACTGGCTACACTATTGTTGATTTGGCTTTAAGCCAATCATGCTAAACTCTGACCTTTCCAAAGCTTTGTCCCGCTCCAAAATAGCATTGTTCTTACCGAGTAAGGTATGGCCTGAAGTCACAATTCACCCTATAAAAGCCCCTGATTCCGAGACCTTCCTCGGTCCGCTTGGATCTCTCCTGGGTTCCATTCAGCCTTGGTGCTGCTGTGTCTGGCGAGCTGTCCCTCAGTCCTACGTACTGAGACTCCATATCCACGAACTGGAGCAAGTCTAGAGGAGGGCGACCAAAATGGTGAGAGGCCTGGAAGCCATGCTCTGTGAGGATAGACTTAGAGAGCTGAGTATGTTTAGTCTGCAGAAGAAAAGGTTAAGAGGGGACATGATAGCCATGTTTAAATATTTGAAGGGATGCCACGTAGAGGAAGGAGAGGGCTTGTTTTCTGCTGCTCCAGAGAACAGGACAAGGAGCAACGGATTCAAGCTGCAGGAAAGGAGATTCCACCTGAACCTCAGGAAGAACTTCCTGACAGTCAGGGTTGTCCGGCAGTGGAATGTGCTGCCTCGGAGTGTAGTGGAGTCTCCTTCCTTGGAGGTTTTTAAGCAGAGCTGGATGGCCATCTGTCGGGAGTACTTTGAGGGTGTTCCTGCATGGCAGGGGGTTGGACTGGATGGCCCGTGCAGTCTCTTCCAACTCTACATTTCTATGATTCTATGATTCTATGAACTCAATCTTCAAACTTCTTCAGGACTACGAGACAGGTGTCGTATCACTCATTTCCCCTGAAAATCCCTATTTCCAATTCTTCCGTTAACTGTGTGATTGTGGTGTCTTTACTGTTTGTTTGTCGTTCAATAAAACATCGTTTTTGCTATCTTAAAACTGCCTGGCTGCTTGACTGACCTGACCCCGTAGGCACTGGGTTGCAAGATCCTGCTACGTTACCCTGCCTCTCGCTAGCTTCAGTGAGTGCTCCAGCTAATTTTCCCCAAAGTTGCGTTATTGTGGTTTGGTTATTTGGGCGCCCCTCCCGGGACCCCCAGAGAACAGGGTAATGCTCTTCTAAGAAATCTGCCATAGCGCATGTGTGCATGTAAAACAAATGAACAAAGAAAAATAAAAAGAAGTGCAATGCAGACTTAATCAATAGATTTGATTGAATAAAACACACATTATTTGACTGAAAGTATTGAAAGGTTTTATGATCACTGGCTGACCTGGTGGTGACAGCAAAGACCATGTAGTTATTATTCAGGGAATTCTACCTCTGACTACCTCATATATTTCTAGGCACACTGAGAACCTCATTTAAACTCAGAATGGGAAATGTGTGGCACTCCAGCAGTTTTTGGACTGCACTTCCTATTACCCTTTATTACTGCCTTTAACTGACTAGGCCTGATGGAAACTGAAGCCTACCATCCAGAAGAACGTCCTTGATGAGGTGTACACTAATGGCTTGAAAAAACATGTTCATAACAGTGATGTAGATTTGGTTACTATTAAATTAAACTATTAAATAATTACAAAAATGCTCTTTAAAATATATAGTTTTTCCTTCAACTTGTATCCAAGAATCTTGGCATGTCTTTTGCATCCTGAAGCTTTTCTGGGTTAGCAATCATGGTGCAGAGGTAGAAGATGCCACATTTTCTTAGGCTCTGTGTAGGGTTGATGGAAAATGCTGTTAACTTGGGCTGAGCCACAGAAGTATTTTAACAGATTGCCAGGACTCAATTTTGTTGTTGCTGTTGTGTGCAAGTTGTTTCTGACTTATGGTTACCCTGATATGAACCTATTGTGTTGTTGTTGTTTTTTAGGGCTGACTATATGTGACATGCCCAAAGTCAGCCAGTGGGTTTCTATGGGCAAGCAGGGACTCAAATTCTAGTCTCCAAGGTCTTAGGCAATTTCCGTACTAGACTGTTATAGTGCTATGATTCCATTTTCAACATTCTATGGAATCCTGGGGTTTGAAGTTTCGTGAGGGGCTGACTGGCCCCTTCCAAAACTGCAAACCTCAGGATTCCATAGGATGTTGAAAGTGGAATCATAGATGTGGTGGACATGTCCTAAGGCTAAAAAATATTGGAGTGAAATACATAACAAAATTAGTGCTTTAATGAAAGTTCAGTTTACAAAGATACCGGAATTGTACTTATTAAATATGACAGATGTATTAGAAGGTACTGGTATAAAGAAGTACTGGAGAATAATATTGTATATGATAACAACGGCTCGTATTGAGTATGCAAAGTTGTGGAAAATTCAGCAAATACCCACAATAGAACAATGGTGGGGAACATTTATTGAAAATAGAAATGCTGATATGGTCTTTCAGAGATTAAAAGGGAAATCAGACGATGAGATTCAAAAAGAATGGCAAATTGTAATGGATAATTGCTGGGTACTGTCAGATGGAAATGAGTAATTCATGATTTAGATAATTAATGATGGAGCTACTGGATATATATCATGAAGCTGGAATGTGGAAATAGAAATGCAAGAACCAACATGTAATATTAGCAGTAAATTGTGGTACAATAATATAAACATGTAAAGAGATAATGAAAATGAAACCTAGATCAGTGTGGAAGATCAAAAATAATTCATGTAATTTTACATTTACAATTGTTTGTTTTGTACTTGAATTTGAATAAAATGATTGATAAAAAAAAAGGAAAGTGGAATCATAGTGTCTAGTGTGGAAATGGCCTCAGTTCAATGCTCAAACAACTATATCACACTGGCTCTACACAAAATGGACACCTGAAAGGAGTTTCCCTGAGTGCGTGCAAAGAGCCATTCTTGAGAAGGTTGCCATAGCTCTCCTCCAGGATTAGGGCTAAGCACTCCATTCCTAAGCACAGCCGAGCACAGAGTCTTCCAGATGAATCTAGCATTTAGGGTTCTCAGAAAGAAAACTGGGGAAGGCTCCTATACTTTCAACGGTTGTGCAGAAGAGGCAATTTGAGCAGGTATTTCTTAGCATGCAGCTAGCACTGCCAGGTTCTCAAAATAGCAGTAAGGGGCAGTTGAAATTCATGACATTCAGGACTGACAATCCGGAGGCAGGCGTTAACAAGTTTGTGTTCTTCCAAAGTACCAAATAAAAAGTATGGGTATCAGTTAAGTCATGAATTTTTCTGTAAAATTAACATAGGCCATTTCTGCACTAGCTTGTTATAGTGCGATGATTCCACTTTCAACATCCTCTGGAATCCTGGGGTTTGCAGTTTCGGGAGGGGCCAGGTGGCCCCTCCCGAAACTGCAAATCCTAGGATTCCAGAGGATGTTGAAAGTGGAATCATCGCGCTATAAGAGGCTAGTGCGGAAATGGCCATATTGTCAATATGCACGGTTCAATCTTTAAGAAGAGCCCACGCCCAAACATGTGGGATTTTTTGGCCTCTTGTTCAGTCTGAATAAATCTTGCCAAGAAAATATAATTATGGGTCCACCTTAGGGTGACCATAAGTTGAAATGACTCGAAGTTACAAATTAGTAACAGTAGTGGTAACAGTAATAACAGTTATCATTGTTGCGTGCCCTTAAATTGACACTAGATACATTAAAGGCATCAGATTCAGTCTGATCTTGGAAGCTAAATCGGGGTTAGCTCTTGTTAGAATTTGGATGGGAGACCGCCAGTAAATACCAAGTGCTGCATTTCAGAACAAGGAACTGGCACAGCCACCTCTGAGTATTCCTCCCTTGAGGAAATCCTTTGAAATTCACGGAATATTGTAAATAATAACATGTCTTATGAACAAGTCTTATGAACATGTCAAAAGAGTATATTATATGTTGCATATGATGGTATGTTATAGTATATTTTACATTGTAAACATTAACAAGTCTTATGAGCTTATGCCTGTAAGAATGAAAATTTTTAATAATAATAATAAAAAAGAAATGCACGGAATCCCCATAAGTCAACAGGCAACTTGAAGGCACAAACACACATGCACTGATCCCATATGGTGGCATCTCTGAGGCTATTTCTGCCCTACCCTGTTATAGGGCTATTATTCCACTTTCACCATCCTGTGGAATTCTGGGATTTGTAGCTTTCTGGCTGAGAATTCCAAATGCCCCTCCCTAAACTGCAAACCCCAGGATTCCGTAGGAGGTTAAAAGTGGAATAATCACGCTATAAGAGTGTAGTGTGGAAATGGCATTAGAAATCCAACAGGGGAGGTGGAGAGAAAGAAGCCGGTTCCTGGTGGTGGTTGTTTCAGCAGCGGCCGCCAGGGGACTCCTGCGCCTCCCGCATCCAGGCTGCTCTCTTTGGTCCTCCCAGCATCGGGGTTGAGCTTCCTAGGTCGGGGTCTGTGCCGGAGGCGGCAACGATGGCGGAGACCTTTCTTCTTTTCCTCCATTGTAAACCCGAATAGGGCTGGGCGCCCCTCCCGGACCGGCCTTTCCCAGCCTTTGTCGTCCGGCGGAGCAGGGCGCAGAGGCGGCGGCTGCACCGCGTCGGAGCGACTGCTGGCGACTCCACGAGGGTACGAGCAGGGCGCGCTCTCTGTCTTGCTCTCTCTCCCGGCCATTTCCACACTAGGCTGTTATAGCGCGATGATTCCACTTTCAACATCCTCTGGAATCCTGGGGTTTGCAGTTTCGGGAGGGGCCGGCAGGCCCCTCCCGAAACTGCAAACCCCAGGATTTCCAGAGGATGTTGAAAGTGGAATCATCGCGCTATAACAGCCTAGTGTGGAAATGGCCAGTCTCTCCAGGGGCGCGTCCCTCTCCGGCCCCCACGCGAGGAAGGGGGCTGGTGCCCTGCGCCTCTCTGGATCCCCCTTTTTGGTACCCAAAAGCGGGAAGCGCCTCTCCTCGGCTTGGTTGGCATCCAGGAGCGACTGAAAGGGGGAAGAAGAGAGGCGGCAGGCGGTGGAGAGAGAGAGAGAGAGTTAATCTTCGGAATGGGACAAAAGGCGAGGGCCATTTCTGCACTATACTGTTATAGTGCTATTATTCTGCTTTTAACATCCTATGGAATCCTGGGCTTTACAGTTTAGGGAGGGGCCTTTAGAATTCTCAGCCAGAGAGCTCTTTGGCCTCAGTAAACTACAAACCCCAGAATTCTACAGGAGGCTGAAAGTGGAATAATAGCACTATAACAATGTAGTGCGGAAATGACCTAGGAATCTTTGCTGCAAATGGCTGGTGCTTTGGACAGAAGAGCCTTGCCCATGTTTTCCCAGAAGTAAATCCCAATGGATCGTAATCCCAAACCTTTAAAAACAAAATAGAGGTTGCTCTTCGGGTGGGCAATCTTGTTAGTCTGTTGCAGCAGACCTTAAAAGCTAGCATGCACTTACCCTACAGCGGGATTTGTTCAGAGAGGTTTCCCATTGTCTTCCTCCGAGGCAGGGAGTGCATTTGCTTTTATAATAAATATTTTTGACTTCCTTGCTCTTTTCTGTTACTAATACTTAAACCTTGTTAGTAGCTTTTGTACCTGTGGAAGATGTAATTTATTTTAAAACTAGCATATATACCTGGCATCGCCCATGATTTTATTTTTTTTTCATAGGTAATACTTGTTAGAAAGATTTGAGATCCTCTGTCTCGAATTCCCCAAATTGTCTTGTCTAGTACCTGTAACTTTCCCCCATATCTGTATTCGGAGTTATTAACATACAGAGGTTGAGTTCCTGAAGGGAAAAACACTGCCCTCCTCCATGCTGCTAGGCCTCATCTCCATAGCAACCAGCAGGCCCAGGAGCTCTCTGGCTGAGAATTCTGAAGGTCCCTCCCTAAACTGCAAACCCCAGGATTCCATAGAATCTTCTCAGGCAGCCAGTCGTATGTGGTCTTTGCCTGACACAGACAAACAAACTTTGATTTTTATATATTAGATGATACTTATATAATGCTTTACCTTCAATTATATCAAAAGACTTACAAAACCTATTAAAACAAATAACAGCAAAGTGCAGACCAATAATCCAAACTAGAATAACTAAATAAATAAAAGGGGCTCTAGAAGAAGACAAACAACGATAATAAATAAAAAGAGGAGTTGCCCCAATTTCAACAGGGAAAGAGCAGCATTGCTTTGTGGAATACAATTCTAGAACTCTGGGCCAGTTTGACAGCTGAAGTTCTGGGAGTTATAATGACTTTTTGTAAACCCTGATGTGTGAGGGTACTTGCTAGCCATTTTGGCTGGGGAATTCTGGAAGCCACAATCCAAAAAAGTAATGTTTCTAACTGTGGTGTTTCCAGTTGCTGAAATGCTGATGAGGTAGAAAAGGACCCACCCAGGTAGCCCCTGCTCACATAGTAGCATCATTTATACTTCACTGTGTCCTTGCTGACATGGTCACTTCATCCATATCTTCACATGCACTGCCTCAGAGTGTGATGGAGTCTCTCTTTGGAGGCTTCCAAGAGAAAATGGAATGCTTTGATAGTATATGCTGTCCTGGCAAGGGGTTGGTCTCGGCGGCCCTTGTGGCCTCTTCCAGCAATATGATTCTATGATTCATCATATCTCTGTCGGGTGGTTGACTTCAGTGCTGCTGTGGGCACATGTTAGGAGGGCTTCTGTTTTAAGATGGTTAGTGTCCAACTGTTAGTGATAGTTCTGGATAGATATGTATGAAAAGTAAGTGACTTTCCATATCTGAAAATGGAAATTTATCCTTTTTCAGGTATTATAGTGAGCAACACAGAAGAGAAAACTGAGCCATGGAAGACAGATTTCAGAGTCTCTGAAAATACAGTGAAATGCCAACCACCAACCCTGAGTGCAGCCAGCCCTGTGAGAGCAACGGGAAGGGTAAAGCAGGAGAAGAGGGGATGCCACAGACAAGGCCTGAAAAACCTGTTCGAGGCATCAGGAAGCGGAAAGACTTTGTGGTGTATCAGGGAACCCGGGCAGAAGAGAAACCCAATATCTGCATTGAGTGTGGGAAGACTTTCAGCCAGAACTCCAGCCTGATCAACCACCGGCGAACACATTCTGAAGAAAAACCGTACAAATGTCCTGATTGTGGGAAAAGCTTTGGGGTCAGCTCCAGCCTGAATAGACATCAGAGAATCCACACAGGAGAGAAGCCCTATAAGTGCAAGGAGTGTGGCAAAAGGTTCAACGACAAGTCTAACTTGACACAGCACCAGCGGATTCACACTGGTGAGAAGCCTTACAAGTGCATCGACTGCGGCAAGTGCTGCAGTCGCAGCTCCCACAAAAAACACCACTTGCGGCACCCACTGGGCAAGAAACTGCGCAAGGAGATGCAAGCCGACGGTGCTTGTGCCATAGCCAGTGGGAAAGCTAAACCCAGACGGAAAGTAGAAGTGCTGAACACCTGCCCTGAATGCTGGCAGAGCTTCAGCCAAAATGCAGATCTCATCAAACACATGCGCATTCATACTGGGGAGAAGCCATATCAGTGCAACGTTTGCAAAAAGTGCTTCAGCGTCAGTTCCAACCTTTTTAGACACCAGAGAATCCATACAGGGGAGAAGCCTTATGTGTGCTCCGACTGTGGGAAAAGATTCACTGACAAATCTACCTTGGTTCAGCACCAGAGAATCCACACTGGGGAAAAGCCCTATGCCTGCAGGTTTTGTGGCAAGAGCTTTAGTCACAGCTCACATCACAAGAGACATGAAAAGATCCACAAGGGGGAGTACGCCTTGTTGTCTTACCCAGCCTCACTGGGCTAGCACAGTATATGAGAAAAAGGGTTATGCATTTCTGTGAATCTTTTTTCCAGGATCATACAGTCCACTCAGAAAGCTTGCAGTGGAAGGCTGAGAATGGGATGGGGTAGGATGGCCCTGTGATGCTCCCATGTGGTTGCCAGACCACCAAATATGAGTTCAGTAAGTCTTGGACAAGGTGTATGTATAGAAGGAGAGCATCCCTTTCGGAAAGCAATGTGTGAAGCTGTTCAGTAAAATCACAGGGCAAAGATTTTCCTGGAGTATTGGTCATTGCATATTTTAAAAGTTCCCACATGAAGCAAACCCCTCAAATATTTTTTAAAAAAATCTAGCACATCAGGATGACGATGTTGGCTAGAGTCCTTTTCCTAGCTTTCTGCGTACTAGCTTTCTACATACAAGAAATAATTTGTTTCTTAAACCAGGTGTACAGCGATACTTCAGTTAATGAGGTAGATATGTCCCTGCACGTTACTTCTTTATACAGAAAATTTGGCACTGTAGGTACATATAACACGGAAAGTATAGGGGTAGATTCATAGACTATAAAAAAGAGGAGCAGTTCAAATCTTTCAGCAGATTTTTTATTCAGAACTAGGAATACCCACATATGAAATGAAACTCAGATGAGCTTTGCATTATTAGACGGAAGCATTTTGAACCTTAGGAGACCCCATGAAAGCCTATTGCAAAATGCAACCAGGGTTAGTTTTGTTTTGTTTTTTGTCTCTTTCTCCAGCTCTGCATTTTACTAGGCTGAGGATGGCTTCTGAGACAGGCAAATCTGTTTTCCCCTTTCTCTCTCTCATTTGTTGTTCACTCATGCTCAGGGATTTTGGAAGCCACTGCTGTTTACCTTTTCTGTTTTAGGCTAGCACACACAGCTACAGTAGGATCATCAAGACCAAAATCTTGCTCTTTCCCAGATCAAACATCATTGTGTTGTTTATTGCAGACACAGTACTGCAACCTGACACTGAAGGTCTCTGTTTCTTTAGTCCTCCTTCACCATCCTCCTTATACTCATGCTGCTAAAAAAAAAACTTCCAGGTAGACAGACGATGAGGAGGAAAAGTGGGGCTGGGTATAAAAAGTCTTAGTAAAAAAAAAAAGAGCTGCTTTGTCAGAGGCTTTGTTAACTGAGGTATGACTGTATTGAAATATGTGGCCCACTGCCCAGAATATGAAGTGGTCCAGTCCAAGAAAGGCCATTTGGGATGATCAGGCTGAACACAGCTCAGCCCTTTGTCTCTGTTCGGAGACTATTGGCTTTCCTAATGAGGTTGTTCTGGGGGGAGTGACCCGTTAAACTTCACTGTGAACTTCTTTATTGAACACCCTTTGCTACTTTCTTCTAACCTTGAATATTCCCAAGTACTTGTGGGGAAAAACGTGATTTACAAAGCTACTCAGTGAGCATGGATCCACCACATTGTAAAGCATTTCCTCAATAGTTCAGGAATCTTGAGTGATGTTTATTCTTTCTAAACCTTGAAACTGTTTTGTGGATCTTTCATCCTAGTTTTTCAATGTACTTATCAAAATGAGATGGGTCGGGGGAAAGAACGAGGCCCAGTGGCACCACCAGTGCAAGATGAACTTATGCTACATCTTCCAGTGAGAATCAAAATAGTACTGTGAAAACTCCCCTAATGAACTGGGCTTGGATTTACCTGTCAAAAATAGCCAAGGATGTTAGATGAAGGTATTGAATTTATTGCACGTGCCCTTTATGTAAGACTTCTTTTACAAATGTTTCGCATATACAGAATATCACTTATGAAACAAACTTCTTTGCCTCCTACATATTGTAGCAGTGGAGCCTACTAAACAATTGTATGTTGCCCTCTTGTTCTTCTAGCATAGTAGGACAAAATGCACTCATGTTCTTTCCATCCATTAAGTCCCATTTGTCCTCTTAAGCACTAATTGTTCCTTATTTTTTCCTGTTTCTTTTAACAGCACAGTTGAACAGCTTTGGTTTGAACAGACACGATGGCAATATATAAAAGGCTAGATTATCTTCACCTCTGTCTCTGAATATTTTATCTGCATGTGCTTAACATAAGAAGTTAAGGATGCTTGTTCATAGATTTATATGCTATATTGAATTTCTTCTCTTAAGCTGTTTCACGTAACTGCTTTATGACAGGCTCCCAAGACTACTTTTCAGACAGTCAGTAGTTGAGATGTCCACCCTTTTGCATTGATACTTAGTTGCAGTGGTGAAAGAGAGCAGGTAGCCTAAATGCACATAGCAAACCTGTCCTTATTTGAGAATAACTGAAGCTGTAAATATTCCATCAATGAGGAGTGTCTGCTCAGTGCTTGCAAGCAGAGCACATCAGTTTTATCTGTAACTGCAGTTCGTACTCCTGCATCTTCAAAGGACAGGTGGTCAGTAGGGTTGGTTAGTGGTCCTATACCCTTTCAACTCAAAGAAGGCTTTTAAAAATGTATGATTGGTTGCACTTTCTCCAGATCTACTTTCTTCTTTGGGCTGTTCCTCATGGTATTCATGTACTTCAGTTGGGCACCTGAGCACAAGATATGTGTGCTGCCATCAGGTATAAAGATTGTATGAGGGAGAGGCGTTAGTTGTGTTACTGAAATGGCCAATTTCCTCAGTTCCAGCAATGGCACACCTTCCTCAGGAAAACTGGAAGCACTGCACCTGCCACCATCCCCCCTGATTATTTTAATTAGAGCAGGAGGTGGGAACGTGGCCCATTCCTACCTCTACCTCTTTTGTAAAAGTACAGAGGCCACCATGTGTGAAAGTTTTGTTGGTTGGGGCTACAATTCAGACTTGTCTCTTCATTATATTTATATTTAAATATTTGAAGGATGCCATAAGAGGAATGAAGCAAGCCTGTTTTCTGCTGCTCCAAAAGCTAGGACATGGAACAGTGGTTTTCAAAGTTCTGGAAAAGGGATTCCATCTAAACATTAGGAAGAACTTCCTGACAGAGCAGTTCAACAGTGGAATATTCTAACTTGGAGTGTGGTGGAGTCTCCCTTCTTCAAAGGTTTTGAAATAGAAGCTGGATGGCCATCTGTCGGTAATGCTCTGATGGTGTGTGCCTGCATGGCAGGGGGCTGGATGATGGC
Organism: Ctenosaura bakeri; assembly: GCA_948474755.1. Classification (NCBI taxonomy): domain Eukaryota; kingdom Metazoa; phylum Chordata; class Lepidosauria; order Squamata; family Iguanidae; genus Ctenosaura; species Ctenosaura bakeri. The sequence goes on along the minus strand of CAOLHI010003655.1, from coordinate 87,089 downwards.
CCTTGTGGTCTCTTCCAGCTCTATGATTTTGTAAAGTCACAGTTCCTAGTTTGCTGTCTGGTACATATTAAATTGTTCCACTGCTTATGGGCATTTTAAAGTGGAATGCAATGAAATCATATGCTTTCTTACAAAGGAAGAAATTATCCTTGTGTGGATTGTTTATTCTACTTGTCTAGTACAGAGATGGAAATGTTGTGGCCTGTGCCATGTGGCAGCTGAGACTGTTTTTGCACTCCCAGATTCTCAGTTTCTTGATACTCCCCACCTTCTTATTTTGGGTGTGTGTGTAAAATGATATGATTGTCTAGAACCATATGGGAGTGGTAGTTCTCCCTTAAAATCAGGTGCAACCCTCTTCTCCTGAAGGTTCCTTTCCTTGAAATAGGATTTTCAAAACTGGAAGGGAATCTCTAGTCATTTTCTAGTTTTATATTATGGTTGGTGAAATCTCGTAAGCTCTGGAGGCCAAAACTTGCTATGCTTGCTATGGCCGGGCCTTGAGAAAGGGTCTCACAGATATATTTTTCATGGCAAAGGTGTTCCTCAAATTTTGGTTGTTGCAGCTATCTAGGTGGCTTGCCTGTTCTTTTGTTTTCACTTTGTTTTGTAGAAAAAATGGGTCTTTGAGTGAGAAAGAAGGACAAGTGAAAAGAGGAGGTACTTTCCTAATTCTAGCTATTTCCCTTACTATTTCCATTTGGCAGCAAGATGCTGAGTTAGGAAGGCAAGATACTGTATTTGCCAGTGTACAAAACACCTCGGTGTATAAGACTCATCCCATTTATACACCAGCAAATACTATTTGCTGACATATATCATGTACCAGCGTATAAGATGCACCTCATTTTCAAACAGTATTTTTCAGAGAAAAAAAGTACATCTTATAGGCCGGCAAACAGGGTAGCTTTCATCTCTTGTGAATTAATGACAACATAATTGACAGCCTTTGAAAAGCGTGCTTATCTTTTTCAAGAAATTACCTTTTGACATTTTTGGCTTGTCTTCAGAATCTCATAGGCGCAGAGATTGCTCCAGGCGTTTACATTTCCAGTCTCAGCCAGGATTACTAATCAACTAGTTTTAAAATGTTGTGGTTGGCTCTTTGATTCTGCATTAGCTACCAGAATAAGCACAAGGCTGTTTTTTTTCCCTTTCAGGTTGTTGATTTTTTAAGATTTTTTTTTTAAATCTGTGTACTTTGGCTGTGATCCTGCTGGCCAGTATAACCATGGAGGTGTAAGTAGTGGCAGCCACATAGGCAGAGGTAAAATGGCCACAGATGCCATGGAGATGAAGGGAATGCCACAGGAAAGCCATCTCTTACCAAGAAAAAAAAACTGTTCTATCAGCTCCTGAACTGCTTGGGAACCTGCAGGACAGCTCTCTCTAGTGATTGAGACAATTTTCTCTTCTGTTCTTCTGCCACTGCTGGGCATTTCCTCAAAAAGTGTTTTACACTGGTGTAACAGAGCATTACACTAGTCTATGGCCATTTCTGCACTAAGCTGTTATAGTGCTATTATTCCACTTTCAACATCCTATGGAATCCTGGGGTTTGCAGTTTAGGGGGGGGGCTCAAAGGCTTCTGAATCACATGAGGAGCATCCTCAAAGGCCCCTCCCTAAACTGCAAACCCCAGGATTCCATATGATGTTGAAAGTGGAATAATAGCACTGGAACAGCCTAGTGCAGAAATGGCCTATACCACCCAAGAGGATTCTCTCCTTAGGGTACACGCCCTGCTATTTTACTGGAATTTGCTCTTGCCCCCATTACAAATTACCAGACTTCTCAGACACACCTGCCAAAACCAACTAATGTAAGGCTCTTCACAGGTACCAGAATTATGTTAATTTCAAGAACTGACAAGCTTAGAATCGTCTCTTCATTCCTGTGGGATAGAGCAGGGAGGGGAGCACTGAGCACATAAAAGTTAATAGATGCTTTGCCACTTCTGGAGTTTTGCTGGCCAGGACAGGAAGTCAGCTTAACTCACTTGATAGCCTGTGCTGTCCTACCTCCTCAGCAAGTAAAAGGACTTCCAAGGCCCCAAACACAGCCAAAGGAGGCTGGAGGTCCTGCATTGGTCCTATCAGAAACAGAGGCTCATCTGTCACTGACAGCAATGGGAGGGGGCAGAAGTCTTATTTAGAGGCAATGCCTCCCCTGCTCCCTTAACTGCACCCCTAAGAATCTGTCAGCCCACTATTTGAACTACAGATCCCATTATCCCAGACAGTAAGACCAATTACTGGTAGTGCTAGGACAAGGAATCCAATTTGGAGAGACAGATTCTGGAATATTGTACACCTCTAAGTGTCCATGTTTGAGCAAGAGCAAGTCTAGTCTAGCTGTTTATTTCTGGCAGCAGCCAGTGAGCTCCCTCAGGAAGCTTGCAAAGAGATGACTTTTATCCCTAGAGCTGGTGCAGCCTTGGGTCCTTTTTTGCTTGCTGCTTCCACAACTCTATTGTCGACCCAGAGCAACCCAAGACATCTTCCTGCCTAAGGTGGAACAGAAAATACACCTGACCACCACTTCTGAGTCAAGGGTTATAGTGCCCAAAATTAACTCGATCAGGCAACCAAGACAGAGAATCCCGTAAGCACACAGCATCTTGCTGTTCTTAGAATTATGTCTGCAGATGTCCACTTGTTTCTGGACTACAATTTCTCATCTCTGAGCATAGGCTGTGCTGGAAAGGGTTGATGGGAGCTGGAGTGCCAACAATAGCTGGAGGATCATAGGTTCTCCAATCCTGCTGAACAGAGACTGAAAAATCACCGCTGTCATCTTCAGCGACCCAAATAACAGCTCTGGAGTTCATGTTGGAAGGGAAGGGGGATGGCAACCCTTTTGGTAAGACCATGTTGCCTCTACTATCCTCTTATTGATGTGGTATCTCCCACTGGCTGTTGGTCTAATGTATTTAAATAGCAAATATGTTGTCTTTAAAATAACCTTAAAATCTCCCTACATGTTATCATACAGCATCCTGTTGGTAAAGTATTACATACTTCTTTCAGAATATTCTTTCTATTAAACCAAATAAGACCAAATGGGTGGATAAATTATTCTAAAACCGGCATGAATTTGCACAGCAGCAAATCTTCTGTTTACAAAATAACCTATTCCTCCGCTTTCAACAGCAACCCAAAACCTTTAAAAAAGTGGTACACTTAGCTGTCTCCCAATGAGATCAAGGTGACATGCATGACTTTCTTTACCAACTCTCTAATCCAAGTTGTCTGGGATTTAGAATACACATTTGTTGTTGTTGTGTGCCTTCAACTTGATTCCAGCTTACAGCAATCCTAAGGTGAACCTGTGGCTGAGAGTGTGTGACATAGCCAAATTATTTTTGAAGGTTATCTATCATTTCTTTGGGTATGTTACATTTTGTCACAAAGATAAACTGATTATAATCCAAAGAATTATAGATCATACCCTGTTATAGAATCCTTTCTTTCCCAAGCAACATCATCTTGTCTTCCTATTATGTCTGTTTCAAGGTAGTTGTAAAGATTTTGGGCTTTTAACGCAGCTTGAATCCTGTCTCTTCATTGCTGGTAATTATGACTAGTAAGCCTCACAAGAACAGCAGAAGGGCATGCAGTGGAGTGCCCAGCTCCTTTTTTTTTTTTTTTTTGGCTACATTATCTGGATATGATATGGTGTTTTCCTTACAGAGATATGAAAATTAAAGATATTGAAACTGTCTGTTGAACTATTTATACGACCATTATCAAGAGCAATGAGAAAACAGAACTATGGCCAATTAAAACAACTAGAGCTGGAACATCACGTCCACACAGAGGCATCTTGTGTATTAAATGAAAGGCAGGAAAAGAAATGTGACTCTTGTGCATTGCCTTCTGTCGACTCTTCCCATGCAGAAGTGACTGGTTACTGCAGTGGTTCTCCAACTTTTTACCCCTTTAGATCTACATGTGGGTGTTGTACCCCCCCCAACTTTGTCCTATCATACACGCCTTTCTCCCCCTTTCTCTGTCATAGGCACCTCATGCCACACATGCCCTCTATCTTAATTCATGTTCTCTGCCTCCTCTCTCCAGTTTCTTCCCCACCACCTGAGAAACTGCCTCATGGTCCCTAAGTTGCATGAACTTGCTGTGCCAATGATGAAACATTCAGAAAAGCTGAGTGGGAAAAACATTTTTAAAAAAGGGGAAGCTGATTTTTGCTATGTTTGAGGTTGGAGGAAGGTATAAAGGGGGAAGACACTTTGCATCACTACACACACACACACAGAGAAGCTTGTCCTTTTTCACATCTGCTGTACTTCTGAGTTTTCTTGCAGATCCCCCCTTCAGCAACTATTATGCCCTCGCTCTTAGGGTCCCCCCTCACAGTTTGAGGACCATTGGGCTATTGCATTACACAGCGGTCAGCAATATTTGGTAGCCATTTTGCTTTCAGCCCAGTTTCAAAGGGACTTGAGAATCTTGCTAGATTTTGTATGCTTGTTTGCTTCTGGCCAGCTGGCAACTATAACTCAGCCCTTAGGCTGAGAGTAAATGCTTTTCCTTACCACTTCCCAGCCTCACTGAAAGCACTGGTGTATTTGTATGTGCTATTTTCAGGAGAGGAGGTGAATTTTGAGGGCATGGGTGCCAACGCACCATCACCTTTGGAATAAAGCCATTCAGTCTCATCATCAAGTGCCCTTTCATAATTATGGCACTATTATTCCACTTTAAATACCCTGGCTCCATCCTAGGAATCCTGGGCCTTGTAGTTTGCGGGGGGGGGCACTAAAGGAATTCTGTGGCTGAGCATTCTAAATGCTTCTCCCTGAACTACAAACCAGAGGATTCTATAGTATGGATCCATGGCAATTAAAGTGGAATCGTAACAATATCACTGTGTAGTGTAAAAAGGCCCACGAGATTATACGTTTGGTTGGTGTGCCCAAAAAGGAGGTGGGGTTCACAGATTCTTTTTGCGCAGTCTACCAGAGTTTTTATTGTGCTCCTTTTTTGTCCTGGGTGATGGTTGGAGTTTTTGTGTAGATATCTGTCAGTGTGTGTAGGCTTTCTGTAAACTGGCCCAATTGTTGGTTAGGTTTGTGGATGACCAGAAATGTTTACATGGAACACTTTGAAAAGCAAGCATTGGAAAGGCAACAAAAAAGCAGTAATCAATAGAATCATAATAAAGGGATCACTTATACCAGTGGTTCTCAACCTGTGGGTCGTGACCCCTTTGGGAGTTGAACAACCCTTTCACAGGGGTCGCCTAAGACCATCGGAAAATACATATTTCCAGTGGTCTTAGGCTTCATTCCCTCCTGGGTGGTGGTGCACAAGTGTGAGCCACGCAATCGTGTCCTCCTGCCCCCTGTTCAGAAGGGACTGAAATCGCTCCCTGATGGGCCAGCTTGGGAGGGCGGCGGCAGCGCGGGGGGCAGGCCCGCTTCTTGCCACGGCCCCACCCCACTCGCCATGGAGGGAGGCACTGTGGAAGGGCCGGGGGGGTGCAAGGCAGCGCTTTTCTGGGGGGACGAGCTGCGCCCAGTGCAAAAGACAAAGGTGCTGGGATTCCCCCCCCCCCCGGCCAGGGTCGACACTCTAGAAACTTTTCCCACATTGCCCCCCCCAGCAGAAACAAGAGCGAAGCAGAAGCAGAGCCCGGGGGGGGTCTTGGAGTTTTCCCCTGGGGGAGATGCGTGGCTCCTCTTTCCCTCCCTGCCCGGCCCCCCCTTCCTGGCTGGTGAAGCGGCCTTTGCCGGGGGGGGGTAATTGTAAATAATAAATAAATAATTTTATGGTTGGGGGTCATCACAATATGAGGAACTGTATTAAAGGGTCACAGCATTAGGAAGGTTCAGAAACACTGACTTATATATTATGGTCTACCCATATTTGCCCGCATGTAAGATGCACCAGTGTATAAGATGCTCCCCATTGATACACTGACAAATACTATTTGCCAGCATATAAGATGCTCCCCATTGATACACCGACAGATACTATTTGTCAGCATATAAGATGCTCCCCATTGATACACCGACAGATACTATTTGCCAGCATATAAGATGCTCCCCATTGATACACCGACAGATACTATTTGCCAGCATATAAGATGCTCCCCATTGATACACCGACAGATACTATTTGCCAGCATATAAGATGCACCCCATTGATACACCGACAGATACTATTTGCCAGCATATAAGATGCTCCCCATGGATACACCGACAGATACTATTTGCCAGCATATAAGATGCACCCCATGGATACACCGACAGATACTATTTGCCAGCATATAAGATGCTCCCCATGGATACACCGACAGATACTATTTGCCAGCATATAAGATGCACCCCATGGATACACCGACAGATACCATTTGCCAGCATATAAGATGCACCCCATGGATACACCGACAGATACCATTTGCCAGCATATAAGATGCACCCCATGGATACACCGACAGATACTATTTGCCAGCATATAAGATGCTCCCCATGGATACACCGACAGATACCATTTGCCAGCATATAAGATGCTCCCCATGGATACACCGACAGATACTATTTGCCAGCATATAAGATGCACCCCATTGATACACCGACAGATACTATTTGCCAGCATATAAGATGCTCCCCATGGATACACCGACAGATACTATTTGCCAGCATATAAGATGCACCCCATTGATACACCGACAGATACTATTTGCCAGCATATAAGATGCTCCCCATGGATACACCGACAGATACTATTTGCCAGCATATAAGATGCACCCCATGGATACACCGACAGATACTATTTGCCAGCATATAAGATGCTCCCCATGGATACACCGACAGATACTATTTGCCAGCATATAAGATGCTCCCCATGGATACACCGACAGATACTATTTGCCAGCATATAAGATGCTCCCCATGGATACACCGACAGATACTATTTGCCAGCATATAAGATGCACCCCATTGATACACCGACAGATACTATTTGCCAGCATATAAGATGCTCCCCATGGATACACCGACAGATACTATTTGCCAGCATATAAGATGCTCCCCATTGATACACCGACAGATACTATTTGCCAGCATATAAGATGCTCCCCATGGATACACCGACAGATACTATTTGCCAGCATATAAGATGCACCCCATTGATACACCGACAGATACTATTTGCCAGCATATAAGATGCTCCCCATGGATACACCGACAGATACTATTTGCCAGCATATAAGATGCACCCCATGGATACACCGACAGATACTATTTGCCAGCATATAAGATGCTCCCCATGGATACACCGACAGATACTATTTGCCAGCATATAAGATGCTCCCCATGGATACACCGACAGATACTATTTGCCAGCATATAAGATGCTCCCCATGGATACACCGACAGATACTATTTGCCAGCATATAAGATGCACCCCATTGATACACCGACAGATACTATTTGCCAGCATATAAGATGCTCCCCATGGATACACCGACAGATACTATTTGCCAGCATATAAGATGCTCCCCATTGATACACCGACAGATACTATTTGCCAGCATATAAGATGCTCCCCATGGATACACCGACAGATACTATTTGCCAGCATATAAGATGCACCCCATTGATACACCGACAGATACTATTTGCCAGCATATAAGATGCTCCCCATGGATACACCGACAGATACTATTTGCCAGCATATAAGATGCACCCCATTGATACACCGACAGATACTATTTGCCAGCATATAAGATGCTCCCCATGGATACACCGACAGATACTATTTGCCAGCATATAAGATGCACCCCATGGATACACCGACAGATACTATTTGCCAGCATATAAGATGCTCCCCATTGATACACCGACAGATACTATTTGCCAGCATATAAGATGCTCCCCATGGATACACCGACAGATACTATTTGCCAGCATATAAGATGCACCCCATGGATACACCGACAGATACTATTTGCCAGCATATAAGATGCTCCCCATGGATACACCGACAGATACTATTTGCCAGCATATAAGATGCTCCCCATGGATACACCGACAGATACTATTTGCCAGCATATAAGATGCACCCCATGGATACACCGACAGATACTATTTGCCAGCATATAAGATGCTCCCCATGGATACACCGACAGATACTATTTGCCAGCATATAAGATGCTCCCCATGGATACACCGACAGATACTATTTGCCAGCATATAAGATGCTCCCCATGGATACACCGACAGATACTATTTGCCAGCATATAAGATGCTCCCCATGGATACACCGACAGATACTATTTGCCAGCATATAAGATGCTCCCCATGGATACACCGACAGATACTATTTGCCAGCATATAAGATGCTCCCCATGGATACACCGACAGATACTATTTGCCAGCATATAAGATGCTCCCCATGGATACACCGACAGATACCATTTGCCAGCATATAAGATGCACCCCATGGATACACCGACAGATACTATTTGCCAGCATATAAGATGCTTCCCATGGATACACCGACAGATACTATTTGCCAGCATATAAGATGCTCCCCATGGATACACCGACAGATACTATTTGCCAGCATATAAGATGCACCCCATGGATACACCGACAGATACTATTTGCCAGCATATAAGATGCTCCCCATGGATACACCGACAGATACTATGTGCCAGCATATAAGATGCACCCCATGGATACACCGACAGATACTATTTGCCAGCATATAAGATGCTCCCCATGGATACACCGACAGATACTATTTGCCAGCATATAAGATGCACCCCATGGATACACCGACAGATACTATTTGCCAGCATATAAGATGCTCCCCATGGATACACCGACAGATACTATTTGCCAGCATATAAGATGCTCCCCATGGATACACCGACAGATACTATTTGCCAGCATATAAGATGCACCCCATGGATACACCGACAGATACTATTTGCCAGCATATAAGATGCACCCCATGGATACACCGACAGATACTATTTGCCAGCATATAAGATGCTCCCCATGGATACACCGACAGATACTATTTGCCAGCATATAAGATGCACCCCATGGATACACCGACAGATACTATTTGCCAGCATATAAGATGCTCCCCATTGATACACCGACAGATACTATTTGCCAGCATATAAGATGCTCCCCATGGATACACCGACAGATACTATTTGCCAGCATATAAGATGCTCCCCATGGATACACCGACAGATACTATGTGCCAGCATATAAGATGCACCCCATTGATACACTGACAGATACTATTTGCCAGCATAAATAAGATGCACCCCATTTTCAAACGTTTTTTTTGGGGGGGGAATGTGAGTCTTATACCCCAACAAATACAGTGTGTTTTCTCCCCACCATATAAAACGAATAAATGCATTTGAAGGGGGTGGAAGAACGGAAAGGCACTCTGCACACGCTCAGAGGCACTGCTCCTGAGGTCGCTTTTCGGGGCAAGGCAACCAGCGCGCACACGCCTCGCTCTCCCCCGGTTCTTGGCAAGCGACGCCTCTTCCGGCCCGCCGCCGCCGCCTCTCCGTCGCCCGCTAGAGGGCTCCGGCACGGCCAGGAGGAGAGGCTGCTTTTCTTTGTCTGATCCGGTCGCCCTTCCAGGAGAGGATTGAGTTTCCTGGGTCAGAGGTAGCCGCCGCCGCCGCCGCTCCGCCAGGGGCCGCCTCCTTCCTCCTCCTCCTCCTCCTCCTCCTCCGCCGCCGCCGCCGCTCCCCCCATTGTGGACGCGAAGCCCTCCATGAAGCGGCGGAGAGGGGCCCCCTCCGTCCCGCGCCTCCGCTGAGGGGTCCGCCGCCAGGCAGGCAGGCAGGCAGGCGGGGGGCTCTGGAGACCGGGGAGCCGCTGGCTGCGCCCTTGGACGGCAGGCGCTCGGGGAGGGGACGGGATCCGGCCGCACAAAAGGGCTCCCTTTCCTTCCCCGCCCCGTTCCGGGACGCCGCCGCCGCCGCTTTTCCGGACCCGCGGGGCTTCCTTGATCGCAAGGTAGGGACCAGCAAAGCCGGCCCCCCCGCCGCCGCCGCCCCCCCTCCGGACGGGGGGCGAGGAGGCGCCCAGTTTTCCCTGCATGGATGCTTAAGTCGGCTTTGCGTCTTGCATCACGCCAGGGTCAGGAGCCGGATTTCTCTCCGGATTTGCTGGGCTGGAGAAACCAGCCTTCGCCTTACCGGCCTGTGGCCTAGCAGACGGCGTTGCCTTTTGCTCTGTCTGGGCTGCAGCTGCAATCCGCCCCCCCCCAGTGGAGAACAAACGGGAAGCGCGGTGGGGATGACTTTGGAGGAGATGAGAGTATCTCTGAGCATGTGCAGAGTGCATTCATTTCCGTCACTGCTCATCCTTCCATTTACGCCTGAACGCTCTCACGATAGATGGTTAGACCTCATCTTGAATACTGTGTCCAGTTCTGGGCACCCCAATTCAAGAAGGATATTGACAAGCTGGAGCAAGTCCAGAGGAGGGCGACCAAAATGGTGAGAGGCCTGGAAGCCATGCCCTATGAGGACAGACTTAGAGAGCTGGGTATGTTTAGTCTGCAGAAGAGAAGGTTGAGAGGGGACATGATAGCCATGTTTAAATATTTGAAGGGATGCCACGTAGAGGAAGGAGAGGGCTTGTTTTCCGCTGCTCCCGAGACTAGGACAAGGTGCAATGGATTCAACCTGCAGGAAAGGAGATTCCACTTAAACCTCAGGAAGAACTTCCTGACAGTCAGGGCTGTCCGGCAGTGGAATCTGCTGCCTCGGAGTGTGGTGGAGGCTCCTTCTTTCAAGTTACAGGTACTGGACAAAACAGTTTCGGGGATTAGAGGGTGGAATCTGCTGCCTGGGAGTGTAGTGGAGTCTCCTTCCTTGGAGGTTTTTAAGCAGAGGCTGGATGACCATCTGTCGGGAGTGCTTTGAGGGTGTCCCTGCATGGCAGGGGGTTGGACTGGAGGGCCCCTGGGGTCTCTTCCAACTCTACATTTCTATGATTCTATGATTCTATAAATTGCAGCCTGACGTCCATGCATGAGTGGCAGCCTGTGTGCTTGTTTCTGTTTAATCTTCTTTCTGAAGTAATGCTGTTTGCAGCTGTTTTGTGCTCAGGAGTCTTTTTCCAAAGGCAAAACACAGCGTGTGGGAAGGGCCCTGAACAACAGTCCCTCACCTCCTGTGTTTGGGGATTAGGTTGTTTGCAGGGCGTGGGGTCCAGACAGACTAGAATCACAGCATTTCAACTCCCCCGCCCCCCTTGGTTGAGGTACATTTAATAGGAGAAGGACCATCCATTGCACAGAGTTTGGTTTAGTCTTGCAGACTTTCTCTTAGGAAGGAGTGCGCTAGGCTGTGAAATCAGAAGGGAAGAACCCCCCCCCCCAAAAAAGAGGGTAGTTTTGAAAAGAGGGTGCATTGCCTGCTGCAGAATTCAGAAGCCAGTAGCCTGGCAGCCCTACCTGGCCACTGGAAGTGCCGGGTAGAATTCCCAGCTGCCTTCCCTGCCTTGCTGTTGCTCCTCACTCCCCTTCCCAGAGCAGTGGAGGGAGCAACCATTAATGTGTAGTTCCTTCCTGCTGCCTAGCCAGCGGGGTCAGTAATTTTGGCAGATGCTGGTTTTCATAGAATCATAGAAATGTACCGTTGGAAGAGACTCCAGGGGCCATCCAGTCCAACCCCTGCCATGCAGGAACACCCTCAAAGCACTCCCGACAGATGGCCATCCAGCCTCTGCTTAAAAACCTCCAAGGAAGGAGACTCCACCACATTCCGAGGCAGCAGATTCCACTGCCGGACAGCCCTGACTGTCAGGAAGTTCTTCCTGAGGTTCAGGTGGAATCTCCTTTCCTGCAGCTTGAATCCATTGCTCCTTGTCCTGGTCTCTGAAGCAGCAGAAAACAAGCCCTCTCCTTCCTCTACGTGGCATCCCTTCAAATATTTAAACATGGCTACCATGTCCCCTCTTAACCTTCTCTTCTGCAGACTAAACATACCCAGCTCTCTCAGTGTATCCTCATAGGGCTTGGCTTCCAGGCCTCTCACCATTTTGGTCGCCCTCCTCTGGACTTGCTCCAGCTTGTCAATATCCCTCTTGAATTGGGGTGCCCAGAACTGGACACAGTATTCAAGATGAGGTCTAACCAAAGCAGAGCAGAGTGGCACCAGTACCTCCCTTGATCTAGACACCATACTCCTATTGATGCAGCCGAGAATTGCATTGGTTTTAGCCTAGACTGTTGCCCTGCACAAGGCTGGAGCGTGCCCAGTTCTGTGTGTCACTTCAGGGAGTCTTCTTAAATCTGCAAAGGACTCTGGGTAGGATTTGAATTTGGCATGTTCCTCTTTTCTTTACCGTAAAGGCTAGAAACTTGCTTTTTAAAAAGAGAGTGAAGTTTTTGAGAAGCCAGTGAATAGTCAGCTTAGTACCGCTATCTACCACTTTTCTTTTCTATGGAACCATAGCATACACATAGCTCCAAAAATAGGGCAGTTATACTCAAGAACTGCATTAACGTTTCTTGCCTGTGTGTGTCAATGTGCTATACAGCCAGCCCTCTACGTTTGCAGGTTTAATATTCACTGATATGATTATTTGAGAGTTGCTCCAACCCCTGCCCCCTCCAACCAGCTCAAGTGCGTCCTTTCCAGGGGAACCTACCCTCGCAGCAGCTCTGATTGGGCCACACAACCCTTTAAAAACCCACCTCTGGTCCTTCTCCTTCATCAGACACTGTCTAGGCAGCTAAAGATAGGGTACAGTGCAGTTTCTCAACAGCAGAAACTCTCTGCTGATGCCCCCCCACAGCCAAGGAAGGAGATGGGCAAGGGAAAGGAAGCATAGGGCCACCATGCCAATCCTTCCCTGTCCTTTCCTTGACCTGGTTTGGCCTCTGGGGCCCCCTTTCCCCACCATGCCCTTTGCCTCCTTAACACATGCACACACACACACACGTTGATATTTGCAGTTTTTCCACTTTTGTGGGGGTCCCGCACTGCTAACCCTAGCAAATGTGGAGGGATGACTGTATAGGCAGGAATAATTGAACAGCCTTCTCAGTGAAATGAGGGGCAATTGGACAGAGTGATCCTCAGTGCGGCCTGGATAACTTCCTACCTTATTTTGCCCTCTCCTGGCATTTTAAACACAAAAGTAGATTGGGAAATGGTGGAAAATGGAAATCAGGAGGCAACAACAGCAGTTAGAAAGTGCAGTGAGAATGCCACACTTTCAGATACCTGAACCACATCATATCAGTTGAGGAAGGGGTGGGGTTTGCAGTGTGACAGTGTGGGCGCCTTTGCTATTTTTGAGAGTTGTTTGTCCTCTTTAAAAGAGCCTTGTATTTGATTTCCTGCTAGGTAAGAGGAAGTACCAATATGAGCCACATGGAGGAGAATTTTAGCCCCGAGGAGGCAAGATCCCAGCTTGTGACCAAAAGGAAGCTCCTTAAGATGCTGAGCTTAAGTCCAGGGCACAGCCAAGCACGTGGAACTGAAGGGAGGGAGAAGAAAATCCCTTCAATGACATGGCCAGTGAAACCAGTACATACCATCAAGAAACGCAAAGCTTTCTTGGTCCATCGGGGAACCCAGACGGAAGAAATCCCTGATATTTGCATTGAGTGTGGGAAAGTCTTCATCCAGAACTCAAGTCTGATCAATCCGTGGCCCATCCAGCCTGATGACAAACCACATAAATGTTCAGAATGCGGGAAAAGCTTTACTGTTCGTTCCAGTCTGAATCGACACCAGAGAATCCACACAGGGGAGAAGCCTTACATTTGTCTTGACTGTGGCAAACGATTCAATGACAAGTCCAACCTCACACAGCACCAACGAATCCACACCGGGGAGAAGCCTTACGAGTGCATCGACTGTGGCAAAAGCTACAGCCGCAGTTCCCACAAGAAGAAACACCTGAAGGACTCAGATGAGCAGCAGGAGGCTTGTGTGCAGGGGGAGGGCACTGAGGTGAGCAGCGTTGATGAGAAGCCCAAACCAAAACAGAAAGCGGAGGTGCTGAACACCTGTACGGAGTGCCTGCGGAGCTTCAGCCACAATGCTGACCTGATCAAGCATATGCGCATCCACACAGGGGAGAAACCCTATAAGTGCAACATCTGCGAGAAGAGCTTCAATGTCAGCTCCAACCTCTTTAGACACCAGAGAATCCACACGGGCGAGAAGCCCTACGTGTGTTCCGAGTGTGGGAATTGCTTCACTGACAAATCGACCCTGGTCCAGCACCACCGGATCCATACAGGGGAGAAGCCTTATGCCTGCCGGTTCTGCGGCAAGTGCTTCAGCCACAGCTCACATCACAAGAGACATGAGAAGATTCACAACAGAGAAAACCCCTTATTTGCCTATCCTATCCCATTGTTTTAACAGGTTATTCTCAGAAGGGGAGGAGAGGGAGGATGGAAAACTGTGTGCCTCGGGGAACTTTTTTTTTTTCTTTCTTTCTGAAGAGCGCAGGAACTATCTTGGATGATATTGCCAGACACCACTGAGAGCTTTCCCTCCAGACTGAGTACAACTACTGGATATTGATACACACATCATAGTATCTTTAATAAGTTCCAGATGCTACATAGATTACAATGAAAGCTAAAATGTTCACTTGGTATGCTAATAATCCCAGATAAATTTTGTGAATATCTGAAACAAAGCTATCTGTTTCCTCCACATTTATTGCCAAAGATCCTGGCAGATTTTAGTTGTTGGTCATTATTTTCTGCCTCCATCTTTGTTTTTTGGCATTTTGGAGGCTTATCCAGTTGTCATCATTCAATGTTGCCGAATTACTGCCTAACAGGATTATTGGGAGCTTTCCCAAGCCTACTGTGTACAACACTTGTTGAAGATACTATAGCATTATTTATTGATATCCACTAATTGTATTGAATGATGAGTGAAACTCTTGGTTGTGTTCCTACTTGAAGTCACTGGGCCTTCTTTTGTTTTTTGGCTCTTCTCACTACCTAGACAAAGTAGGCCGCAGGTCCTTTTGAGGGGGAGGGGGAAGAAGACCCCCCCTATCTCTATGCAAAAACTCCTGAGTAATAGAGAATCTGCCCATAGGAGATAGTGCTGTTAGTAAATTAACCTCAGTAGCCTTTTGCTTCAGGGCTTAAGTTCCCCCCTCCCTATTGGATGGTAGCTCCCAGCCACTGGATCACACTCTTTTTATTGTCTGCTAAATTAGAAGGCCTAATTGATAGAAAATTACCTGCCTCATAGGTTTCTACAGATTGAGGTTAGTCCCTTTTTTAAAAGTCTCATTAGAAAGCTAGGTTGTTTGAGACTTCTGTAGAAGGCATGCTTCCCAGACCTTGGAACTGTATTCCTTCCCACCCCACTCTGCTCTTTGCTGTGCTTTTTTAAAAGCAATGTGGCTACTAAGGAATGGACATCCAGTGGTGGAAGAGCCCTGTTCTTCTAAAGCAACAGGATGAGGAATTGTGCTATGGCACTTTAAGAGACTGAGTGGTTTATTGTAGCCTTGGCTTTCCTAGGCTGCAGACTCCCATCAGATGCTCATGTGGTGGACTAAGAAGGTAGATGTGTGTGTATATATATATTTTATATACATATATGACTGTGTGGGTGCGTGCATACGTGACACATATGCACACTGTGCACACACACAGGTTGAAAACCAAATTAAACAAGGTGAGGAACAACAGTAACAAATAACATGTCCAGATTAGTGGGCTGCTGAACATAGGAACAAAATGTCTAGCAAAATGGAGAACAGTTTCCCCTTAGTGATGAAGCAATCACCTTTTAAGCCCTATTCAACCATTGAGAACCCCTGTCAAATTTGTTAAATATTTGTTCCTGTTCCTTTTTTTCTCTTTTTTTTAAAGTATTGCATCCCTAAGGGTCCTAGATGGTTGTGACCAGTTCACCCATTGGTTTCTGTGTGTTCCTCATTTCTCAAGTTTGGTTTATGTTGGGAAGTGTGTTCTCACAAATTCTAATCCAACTTGCGGCCCCTCCTTGCCAGGTTGGAGAAAGTGTTACTTGAATCACAGCTCAGCCATGGACCCAAGCAGACAGAGTCACTACTTGTGTGCCTCTAGTGTTCCTCCATTTAAAAAAGAAAGGAAAGGAAACAGGCAAAACACATGCTACTCCCCCTTCCCCAGAATATTTAGTGACCTCCTTCACTGGGTAGTTGTGATAATTAATTATTGAAAAAAAAAAGGCAAGTAAATCTCTTGAACCACCCATTGCTTTAGAAGTTGGGTGGAACTGTAAATCTAGATCTAACAGAGGTAGCCTGAAATGAAACTATTAAAAGTAACATGAAGGGGAAAGTTTGGGATTAGCTGTCCATAGAAGACTGTTGTTTGCTATATCTAAGTAATTTTTTGTGGTTAGCTTTTATTGTTTCAGTAGGCATCCTTTACGAAAATGTTTGTCCTTTAATAGAGTGTCTGATAGGAAATCTAACTTTTGATCTATTGTAGCAGTTGATTCTACAGGATAATTAAACACATTTTATCATGGGCTTTTTTGCCACCTTGAGTGAGATTAAGAGGGGGCAGGTATCAGTGTCCCCTAATTCTATCAACTACAAGGAAAACAAAATTATGTTTCTAGGCCATCCACATGTGCTGTATTCTGAATCCATGTTTGTTTCTATGGTATGCATTTTTGTATTCCAGAAGGGCAAATTCTTGGTTAATAGAGGCATTTAGAGTATTTCCACTATTGTTTGTAGAATTTTTTTTAATATTTGAGTATGTGTGCTTCTTGTTTTAAAGAAAAATACGGTGGTCTGGATGATAATCTCCCTTCAAATATTTTTGTTGCTTTGTTTGTTCATATCACCTCTGAAATACCGCTGCAACACTATCACATCCTGATAGTTTGCTATATTGTGCCAGTACACTTGAGACAGCCCCTCCTCTTAAATGTTTTTGAGCTATCGCAGCGTTTCTTGGGATTATTTCATAATGATCTGCCTACTTGGAAGGAGACAACCAAACTTGCAATGTTGTATGTACCCAGAATCTCATCTGCAACATAAAAAACAAAACTCTTCAGTGGATCAGCAGTGATGAGTGATTACATGCCAGTATCCTGATTCAGCAATTTTCTTCAGGCTGCTGATGTTTGCTCACATGGATGATTTTTGATAAAAGGGGTTTAGATTAATGAATGGAGGTTGCGTCCCGCTAGTTTCTCTTCATGATCTGGCTCTCAAGAGGTATACAGCTTCAGCACACAAAGATTCTGTTTAGTGATTAGAGAGAGAGAGCTCAAGACACCTCACTCTTGGGGACTGAAACATCCAGAATCCCCAAGCCAGCATGGTAATTGGCTATGCTGGCTGGGGGATTCTGGGTGTTGCAGTTCAAAAAGGTAACTTTTCAAAGCTTTAACCATTACTTAAAGCCACTGATAGTCCTACCCTCCTTTCATTAATATAAATTCCCAGCATGGCATGCTGATAAAGTTCCAGGGGTCAGGATAGGCTCTAGAAGAGGACTGGTGGAGTAAAAATGTTGGGTTAAGTGGTCTGAACCAGCAAGGCAGTCCTTATAAAATGTCCTCTTTTGGCCATGCTTGCCAACAGATTCTGGGAGCTGTAGACCAAAAACAAAGTTTGCTTTCCCAAGCTCTGGATCTTATGTTTGTCCAGTGATGACTGTGGATTGTTGCTGTTTTCCTTTCCAGGATTCCCACCATGTTATTTATACCTGGTACTATTTAAGCTTTAGTGACGAGCATGGACAAAACATGTTGCCAGACTTCCATAATGTTTTGCTGGTACTTTGTACCTTTTTGTTCCTGCATTTTCACCATTAAGTTCCCCACTGCACAAAAACCTCCCTGCTCCACCTCCTGCTCGCCCATTCTGTTTCCCAGTTGAAAGATTTCCCCATTAACTTCAATGATTGGCACTGCTTCAAACACCAAAAAGCTCCCTCTCCTAATGAATTAATGGGGGCAACTGGTTGTGCCGCAGGATCTGAAAAGTATGCTTTATGGGGGACCCAGAGCTCTGAATTGAAAGAAGGGGAGTGGAACCTGTCCCCCCTCCCCAAGTTACAACAGTTCATTTAGAGCACAACAATAAGTGTGTGTGTGTGTGTATGTTAATTCACACTTTTGTTCCTTTTAAAAAAAATAGGTGATGTGGTGTAATGATTTTAAAGAAAGCCTTGCTGTTGAAGTGAATGGAGAGTTATAATAACTTAACATAGTATCTAAGCATTTCCCTGGTGAATGAAATCTTAAGGAAAAAAATAAAGTACAGTTTACTACTGTGCAGTCTGCCTTCTTGGACCCTTTTATCTATTCTAAATTCCACAATTGCTGTTCCTGGCACCCATCTTTGAAATAGTTTTGAAATGGTAAGCATGATATCCTCTTTGAAGAGGAGTATGAGACCAGTGTCTCTGACCTCTTGAACCATCTTGAGCTTTATCAGGCTGTAGGTTTCACTTTTTCTTTTCCTACGATTTATTTGTGTGTTTCTCCAATGCAGCTCCGATCAGGGGATGCACAGCCCTTTTAAAAACTACCCTGGTTGTCCTCCTCCACCAGCCACTGCCTGACCAGCGGAGAACAGCTCACAACCCAATTTCTCAGTAGCCCAAACCCTCTCCTGGTGCCCCCCACACACCCAAGGAAGGAGATAGGCAAGCTGACCCCACTCATTTTCCCTCTTCTTTTCCTGACCTGGTTTGGACTGTGGGTGGCTGTTCTCTCCACTACGCCTCAGCCAGCTTCTCTCTCTCTCTCTCTCTCTCTCTCTCACACACACACACACACACCTCTTGCTATTTACAATTTTTCCACTTATGCAGGGATCCTGCACCCCTAACCCTAGCAAATGATGGAGGGCTGACTATAGTTGGAAGAGCATCTAGCCACCCCCCGTGCAGCTCAGGAATATACAGCCAAAGCACTCCCAAAAGATGACCATCCAACCTCTGTCTAAAAACTTCTATAGAAGAAGTGTTCTCAGCTTGGAAGTTGGGGATTTTTTCTTTATCTTTACTCCTGCTGCTATGGAGATGCTTGCCAGGTTCAGTAGCTCCTTTATCTGATCTACTGTGTGGCAAGGCAAAAACACAGTTGCAGGTGGGGGAGTGGGCAGCCCATTACATGGGTAGCCCTTCTATCGGGCACAGTCAAAACCGTAATCCTAGGTTTGGGGTGTGTGTTTGTATGTGTCTTCAAGTTGCCTGTCAACTTACAGTGACCTCATTAATTTGATAGGATTTTCTTAGGCAAGGAATACTCAGTGGTGGTTTGCCACTGCCTTCCTCTGAATACAGACTATGGTTCCTGGTATTCCTTGGCTGTCTCCCACTCAAGTATTAACCAGGCTTGACTCTGCTTAGCTTCCAAGATCAGATGGTTCACCAGAACCATCTGGATATTTAGGATATTTAGATCTCCCATGCCTCTTAATATTGAGAGATGGTGATAGTTGCAATCCAGTAACATCTGTAAGATTATAAATTGCTTTATCTTCTAGCAAGTGGGTAGCATCAGGACCTAGAAAGAAAACACAGTATTTTGGCAATATATCCTGTTGAAGGAAAGAATTAACAGTCAAAAGGGCATCTATATTATAACCTGCTAGTCCTACCAGGTTACTTCTTTTCATCCTGACCTTTGTCCAGGAGGATGCCGCTTATACAAGGAATAAAAAGTGGCTTAAGCCAACAAAACCATTCCCTGGTATTCCCTAGAACTGTGGAAGATCAAGAATACAAGAAGTCTGCAATGTTTTGAGATGGTTGTCAAAATAAGGTAATTTCTACTGAACTTGTGTTTAGTGGCAGCTAGTAGCTCCTGTTTCAGTGGGCTGATGAATCCGTTCTAGGTTTTGATTAGCTTAAAAGGGACTTGTGGGGATTCCTAGCCTTAGTTAGGAATATGCTTCAGCACTTTGGAGAGCTCCTTTAAAGCTAAGAACCTAGAGTGGATTCCTCACTTTAGAACATTTCTGCATGACACTCTTACAGCGCGATGATTCCACTTTCAACCTCCTATGGAATCCTGGGGTTTGCAGTTCCGGAAAGTGGAATCATCGCGCTATAAGAGTGTTGTGTGGAAATGGCCTCTGGTGGGAGCCACCACTAATATGGTAGCTAGGGTTGTGTCCCAAATATGTTGGACAATCAGAGGAGGTGATGGAGCAGATGTGAGCATAGTGCAGTACCTTGATTTTTTTCTAGCAATTTTGCAAGGGGCATCTGAATTGGTCTGTGTTGCTGCAAAACTAAGATTTGAGTGACACCTTGAAACTAACAATTATTACAACTTGAGTTTTCGGAAACTGAAGTTTGTGTTACAATACATCTTTGTTCTGTGGGTGTGTCTACAGAACTTCATTCTTTTTTTATTTTCTTTTTTTGAGACTAATGAATGGAGAATAGTCGTGGCTTGCTGCTTCCAAACTTAAGATCAGTAACGTGGATTTTAATCCATATCATAATCCTTTCTTTGCATGGAGACCTACAGATCAAGTGCCTTTTGTTATTGCTACTCTTAAAGAAAGAGATCTTGCTGTAGCCTCCACCTGTGGCAATGGGAGGTAAGGATGCTCCCCACACTTGCCACTGCCTGTGGGGCGTTCCATTTCCCAGAGGAGGAAAGTGACATGCCAAGTGGCTGTAGCACAGACATGTTTGATTCATGGTTGTGCTAAATCTGAGAAATTGGATCAAGTGAGTTCTCAGTGTTTTGAGCTTCCCTATTTTATTTTCCAAAGGTGCAGTTCTGTTAGTCTGTTGCAGCAAAGCAATAAGCCCTATGGCACTTAAAGACCAACCATTTTTATTTGGCATCGAATGCAGCCCATTTCATTGGATGAATGCAGTTTTGCTTCAGTTGGCAAAACCTGCAGTAATCTCTTGTTTATTTCCTGGAGCAGGCTGTTGTCCGTGAAAGTTGATGCCAAACAAAATTTGCTAGTCTTTAATGTTCCAGAAGACAATTTGTTGTTTCCTTTGATGTAAGTTTGCCCTTGTCCAGCATTGCTTTGTGAAGGTCCCACTTCCTTAATAGGAAGGCTGTTATGCACTTGGTATTTTACAGGCATGAATAAATTATTTGGGACAGAATTTCTCTGTGAATCTTGAAGACCAAACTAGATGTGACAGCTGTTTATCAACAATACAGAGAAGGGTTTAATTTTTACAGCAAGTGATTCATTTATTAAATGTGTATTTTTCTTTCCATTAAAGACTCTGCTCAAGACAATGAACAATAATATTTGGGTGAAATACAAAATGGCAAACTGTAAACTTACTTTCTTTCTTTCTTTCTTTCTTTCTTTCTTTCTTTCTTTCTTTCTTTCTTTCTTTCTTTTTTTTTTTAGAAATAATTTTATCAAGGCCAGAATAATGAAAGGGCTTCCAGTTAATGTATCTAGAAGTTTGCACTGGAATTGGAAAACATGCTTATACCCCTAATTTTGCAGCCTACTTTTTGCTGTTTTTCCCCTGTTTGTGGGGACATTAAGGGGAAAAATAAAAGTTTATGAGGACAAGGCAGAGAGATGAATACGTTCTCATGGCTCCCCATTTCATCTAGTTTGCCATTCATTGTATATGAAAGATAGTTTATACAGGTTTTTCAAGTATATATTATATTCACTCCTTCTATCCTAAATCAAGGCAACTAAATGGTCATCTATTGCTTAGAATATATTTAGTTATTGATCTTCTTTAGGAGATAGTTAAGTAGGTTATTTTCTGTTTGTGTAGCAAGGCTCCTGTTTTAATTTTCAGGGTGACAGGCAGAAATTGAGAAAGTAATACTGCTCCCACCCATCACGACTGTGTCTCTCTACTGGTGAGATAGGGTGGATTTTTTTGTTTTGTTTTGTTACACTTAACTTCCTTGCCTTCAGCCAGTGACTTCAAAGCAGCATACATGGCTCATCTTCTTCTCCATCCTTGAATTACCCTATGAGATGAGGTAGGGTTGTTGTTGTTGTTGTTGTCTGCCTTCAAATTGTTTCCAACTCACAGTGACCCCAAGGCAAACCTATCACGGGGTTTTTTGTGGCTGTGAGTGTGTGACATGCCCAAGGTCACCCAGTGGGTTTTCGTGGCTGAGCAGGGAATCAAACCCGGGTCTCCAGGGCTGTAGTACAGTGTTCAAACCACTACATCATGCAGGTAGGGTAGACAGACAGAAACTCACTCTGACCCAAGGTAACACAGTGGGCTTTATGACTCAGCAGGTCTTTGAACCTAGAACTTTTTCCAGTTCCAGCAAATTCCAGTCCCATACTCTAATCACTGCACCACACTGCCTTTCAGTATGTTATGCAGCCATTAACTTATTGCAGCAAAGCTCATGAGTCACCAGGCCAAACACAGCTCAACAGCCATGCATTGTGCTCTTTTGGATGCTTCCAGTAGCAATAGCACTCGCATGTGTATTTCTATACCGCTTATCAGCGAAGTCCTCTCTAAGCGGTTTACAGTGTGTTAGCTAATTGCCCCCAACAAGCTGAGTACTCATTTTACTGACTTGCGGAAGGATGGAAGGCTTAGTCAACCTGGAGCTCATCAGGATTGAACTTACAACCTTGTGGCTGCAGTACCGGCACTTAACCATTGCACCACCAAGGCTGTGCTACCAGGGCTCTAAGGATTTAAGCAGACAGGAAAAACAGACATTTTATAGTGAACCCTTGTACATCGGCATATATGATGGTTGTGCTTTCCTTTGGGTTGTTGTGTCACACTACACTTTGGGTTGGGCCTTTCATGCTGTAGAGGTGTAGCACACTGATTCTACTGTAACTGCCATGGCTCCACCCTGTGGAATCCTGGGATTTGCAGTTTAGGGAGGGACGTTTACAGCCAGCATGGTATAGGCCATTTCCGCACGAGGCGAGGGAATTGCTCCATGCCATTACTCACCGGATCTTTTGGCTCCTCGGTCCGGTCCAGGGTGAATCGGAACAATATGGGGGAATTAATATGTCCGCAGCAAAAGGAAAAAGAAGGAGACAGTAGGGTCGCTACGCAGAGAAGATGGCGAATTACTCACAGGGGGGAGAGAAAAAGCAGAGCTACTTAACACCTTCTTTGTCTCCGTATTTTCCCAGAAGGAGACAAGCACTCAACCTGGCGGTTGGGGAGCAGGGGAGGAAGCAGAGGAAATGAGGCACATAATAAGTAGAGAGGTGGTACAGGAATACCTGGCCGCATTGGATGAATTCAAGTCTCCAGGGCCAGATGAATTGCATCCTAGGATATTAAAAGAGCTGGCAGAGGTCATTTCGGAACCGCTTGCTATAATTTTTGAGAAATCTTGGAGGACAGGAGAAGTTCCAGCAGATTGGAAGAGAGCAAATGTTATCCCCATCTTCAAGAAGGGAAAAAAAGAGGACCCAAATAATTATCGCCCAGTCAGCCTGACATCAGTACCCGGAAAGATCCTGGAGCAGATCATTAAGCAGTCAGTTTCTAATCATTTAGAAAGCAACGCGGTAATCACGAGAAGTCAACATGGATTTCTCAAAAATAAGTCATGCCAGACTAATCTTATCTCTTTTTATGATAGAGTTACTAGCTTGATAGATGAAGGGAGTGCTGTGGATGTAGCATATCTCGATTTCAGTAAGGCCTTTGACAAAGTTCCCCATGACATTCTTGCATCGAAGCTAGTAAAATGTGGGCTGGACAGGGCTACCGTTAGTTGGATTTGTAATTGGTTAACCGGCCGAACCCAAAGGGTGTTCACCAATGGCTGCTTTTCGTCCTGGAGAGAAGTGACTAGCGGGGTGCCACAGGGTTCTGTCCTAGGCCCAGTGCTGTTCAATATTTTTATCAATGACTTGGATGAAGGAATAGAGGGCATGCTCATCAAATTTGCAGATGACACCAAATTGGGAGGGGTTGCTAATACGCCAGAGGACAGGATCAAAATTCAAAATGACCTGGATAGATTGGAGAGCTGGGCCAGGGCGAACAAAATGAAATTCAACAGAGAGAAATGTAAGGTCCTACACTTAGGCAGAAATAGTGGAATCCACAAATATAGGATGGGGGACACGTGGCTGGATAGCAGTACGTGTGAAAGGGATCTAGGAGTCTTCATAGACCACAAGCTGAACATGAGCCAGCAGTGTGATGCGGCAGCCAAGAAAGCCAATGCAATTCTCGGCTGCATCAATAGGAGTATGGTGTCTAGATCGAGGGAGGTACTGGTACCACTCTACTCTGCTTTGGTTAGACCCCATCTTGAATACTGTGTCCAGTTCTGGGCACCCCAATTCAAGAAGGATATTGACAAGCTGGAGAAAGTCCAGAGGAGGGCGACCAAAATGGTGAGAGGCCTGGAAGCCATGCCCTATGAGGATAGACTTAGAGAGCTGGGTATGTTTAGTCTGCAGAAGAGGAGGTTAAGAGGGGACATGATAGCCATGTTTAAATATTTGAAGGGATGCCACGTAGAGGAAGGAGGGGACTTGTTTTCTGCTGCTCCAGAGACCAGGACAAGGAGCAATGGATTCAAGCTGCAGGAAAGGAGATTCCACCTGAACCTCAGGAAGAACTTCCTGACAGTCAGGGCTGTCCGGCAGTGGAATCTGCTGCCTCGGAGTGTAGTGGAGTCTCCTTCCTTGGAGGTTTTTAAGCAGAGGCTTGATGGCCATCTGTCGGGATTGATTTGAGGTTGTTCCTGCATGGCAGGGGGTTGGACTGGATGGCCTGTGTGGTCTCTTCCAACTCTGAATTTCTATGATTCTATGATTCTAGTGCGTGGTCTTAGATCCACACTGCTCTGGCTTCCAAAATGGCGACTTCTGGTTCGTCCTGGGTCCCAACCAACTGCGAAGCTCGCCACGCCTAAAGCCCGCCCTCCACAGATCGCAGGCTCGCATTGGTGCGAGCCTGTGAATCTGCACAAGGGAGCAGGAATGCAATGCCGCGTTCCAGGAAAATAAAGACCTGGGTTTTGTGGTCTTTAAAAAACACGCTGGAGGACTACTTGAGCGGACTGAGGTGCAGATCTCCGGTAAGTAGTCCGCTCGTAGTCCGCTCCAAGGTGCAGACGTCCTCTGTGGAGGACACACTGCACCATTTTAATTCCCCCATGCGGAAAAGGCCATAGTCTGAGCATTGGACTATGACCCTGGAGACCAAGGTTTGATTCCCCACTCAGCCATGGAAACCCACTGGGTGAATCTGGGCACATCACACACACCATTCATAGTGGCTACAGATGCTTCTGACAGAGGCATTGGAGCGGTCTTACTACAAGAGGGTCTGGATGGAATCTTGCATCCCATTCTGTTCCTCAGCAAGAAGCTGTCTGCAAGGGAGTCCAATTGGTCCATTCCAGAGAAGGAATGCTATGCCGTTGTGTATGCGCTAGAGAAGCTGAGACCATATGTCTGGGGATGCCGCTTCACTCTCCAGACTGATCATGCTGCCCTCAGATGGCTCCATACAGTCCGGGGGGCTAACAAGAAGCTACTCCGATGGAGTCTGGCCCTACAAGACTTTGACTTCGACATTCAACATGTGGCTGGAAGTTCCAATGTGGTTGCGGACTCCTTGTCATGCAGAGAACTGGAGGGAGGTTAAGAGGGATGAGCTTTACATGTCTGTTATTGATAATATGGTTAACCTGTACTGTTGTGTGTTTGCATATATTCTCTGACTTTTCCTTCCTTAGGTCCCAGGATGAAATCCCAGCTGGTGTGGCTCCAGCCTTCAGCTGTTTCCAGACCGTCTGAGATTTGGGGGGCGTGTGATAATGGGGCTTCCCATTATCTAGACTTAGCTAAAAGGGGGACACTTCCCTCTTCAGGTAAACCAAGGGTTAATAAGGTGTTGGGATTGGTTGGGGGTCACCACAACATGAGGAACTGTATTAAAGGGTCACGGCATTAGAAAGGTTGAGAACCACTGCTCTAGGTGGATGCTTTTCCATCTGGATTCTCTCTGTCTCTCCCAACCTCCCACAACATTCCTATGGGGCAGGCACAGTGTTGGTAAGGGGAAGGTGAGTCTTTGGGGTGACTGCTGGCATGCCCCCCAAGAAGAACAAAAATAGTGCCCCTGTAAACAACGTGGTGGGCAAGCACACTGGAGATGATGATGAGAGGGAGAAGAAGAAAAGCTCGTGCAAGTCCAAATGTCCTATCAAAGCCCTTAAGAAGGGAAGCAGGAAGTGATGGTGTGGGAAAAGGGAGTGCCACCATGTCCAGAGGGAGAGGCTTCAGTCGAAAGAGCATGCCCAGATCACTGTGTAGAATGTCTTACACAGCTCAGATCTGGTGAACCACCAGTGCATTCACAGTAGGGACAAACTCTTTGTGTATACAGAGTGTGGTCGCCACTTTAGGCAGAGTTCAATACTGATCACACACTAACACATCCACATTGAAGCCTCTCATGCCTGTGGGTAATGTGACAATCATCTGTGCATCAGCCTCAACTTTCTGTGCCACCAGCACACCACACACTCATGCTCCATCTGTGCCAAAAGCTTCACCAACAAGTCAGCGCTGACCCCAGCACCAGCCTATACACATGGGAGAAAAACCCTACCACTGCCTCAACCTTTGGCAAAAATTTCAGCCACAGCTCCCATGCCACCTGTGCAACCTCTGCCTACTCAAGGCGGATACCACTATGCCCTCCTGCTGATGGCAATGAGCACAAAAACAAACCCTCCAAAGAAGCAAAGGCAGACATTGATGGGCCTTGCAGCAGAGCCTGCTGTTGAGATTTCTAACGTGTGTGCAGAATGCTGGCAGAGCCTCAAACAGAACTCAGACCTGGTCAAGCACATGCAGATCCAAAGGGGAGAGGCTGTTCCACTGCAGTGACTGCAGCAAGCACTTCAGTGCCAGCTCCAACCTCACATGGCATTGGCACATCTACATTGGGGAGAACTCCCACTGCTGTGATGCCTGTGGGAATTGCATCACAGACTAGTCCACTATGACACAGCACCAGTGTGTGTGCCAGAGGGAAGAAGCTGTATGGATGCATCTATTGCAGCAAAAAAGCTTCAGCCACAGCTCCCATCACAGAAGGCACTGGCTACAGAATCCCTTAGGATTTGCTTCCCTTCTGGCTTTCCTCTCCTCACAGATGTTCTGGCACATAGAAAGGGATGCTCAGCCAGCCAACAGGGTGGGTAATTACAGTAGGTGAACATGGACAGGGACTGGCAGGTAACAAGTACTAAGAAAAACACTGAGTATACCATTGCCACAAACCCCAGAACACAATGGACTGTAAATATGAACTCCTTTGTTATATGATAAAAGTTGTAAGAATATTATTTGCACAAACCTGGAAACGGACTGAAGCATGAGGGGCAGAACAATGGATTGTTAAGGTTGCTTATGGCCAAACTAACTTGGATTTTAAAGGATATGCCAATTGAAACTTTTTTTTCAAAAGACTGGAAGTCATTTATTGACTTTTTGAGCAATAAGACATCAAATAATGCAATTTGTGGATATGGTTATTAGTAGTTTGTTTAGATGAATCTGTAATAATAGAATAACGTTTTTCTGTCTTGTCTTATTTTCCTCTTTCTTATTACAGTTTGGCAGGGGGGAGGTCAGAATCCTTCTGTGTTTTAGCACGTTAGAATTCAATCAGTGACTAAGTTAGTGTTCCAGTGGATTAGTGTTTAGTTTAGTTTAGTGTTTTATTATGCTATTTTTAGTTTAGTTTATGTTTATAATGTTGGTTGGAGTTTATGTCATTTTTGAGTAATAACTGATATACAACATTGCTCAGAACACAATGTTGTGGGAGCTCTGGACGCATCTCGACTTCTACTTTTGTTGCTGGGTGATTAACAGGCCAGTGTGGGATGAAAAATGTCTTCTCCTCCTGCACTCCATCTTAATTCATTCATTTTATAATTGTGTAAGTAAGTGCAAGTTTCTAGTCCTTGTAATTGGGACATTGTCAGTGCGAAGCAGAACGTAAAATGCTGAAAGAGATCTGCCTACATTCTGAAAGATACTTTGGAATGTTAAGAACTTCTTCAAATAGTGTCCCTTCAGAGGTGACCGTAATTACCCTGGGGGGGTCAGGTATAACTTGCAGCTTCCCCCACTACACTGAACTGTGTACATTAAGTACAATTGTAGTGGAATTGAGATAGAGACCGACGGTTTTAGAAAAAAGATTTATTGTGCACAATGTCCCAGTGAGATACCTCTCAAAAGTCTGGGCCCCGCCTCCTTACATTCAGAGCATTTTATACATCTCCAATACAAATACATCACATGTCCAAAAAGAGAAACTGACACGTACAAATGGTTCCCACCATTCTCTTGCCTAATCTTACTAATGTTGCAAAGTAAGGGAAGCTTTGCGAGGCACATTCCATCCTCCCTAACACTGTCTCACAGGGTACCATTGTATTCCTTTCAAACACAGAGAGATTTCAATTGCAGAGGAAATTAACTAATTTTCCTCACTTCCTGAGGTCATCTAGGCTGGCCTACTTTACAATGAATGCAAATTGTTCTGATTCATGTTTTTTGGAATAGGGATTCTTGGTCTCTTGGCTTCACAATATATTAGATATTAAGCATATGAGAAAAGATGTATAAGATAGAAGAACATACCTTAGAACAGTGGTTCTCAACCTTCCTAATGCCGCGACCTCTTAATACAGTTCCTCATGTTGTGGTGACCCCCAACCATAAAATCATTTTCATTATTATTTATTTATTTATTATTTAGTTAGTTAGTTAGTTAGTTATTTCCAACATCAAATAGATTGGAAACACTGCCCTAAATCACTGCTCTGGATAGACTTCTAATGCCTAAAAACTGGTAACCCTCCCCCCTTTTTTAAGCACAGAAAGCGTCCATCAATGCCAGAATTAAGGCAGTAGTTCTAGTTCTGAATGTTGGGTTTCCACAGTTCAAAAAGCCAGTCACTCCCAAAGGCAATGCCGAAACAGCCCACATTTTACACGAGGCGCAGGGAGGAAAGGACAGGGAGAGAGGAAAGATGGCGGCAGCATAAGCAGATGTGTTTTGTTTCCCTCCCTCCCTTCCTCCCTCCCTTAAAGGGAGTGCGGACGCTGAACATACAAAAAGCGAGGAATGCAAGACAGTCAGGGTGAAGAACACAACACGTACATGTGGCAAGCGCCAAGGGTCCACGCACAACACAAGCGAGAGGAGAAAGTTATCCTGGCTATTTCTGCACTAGACTGTTATAGCGCTATTATTCCACTTTCACCATCCTATGGAATTCTGGGGTTTACAGTTTGAACCCCAGCGCAGGGGTCTCAGAAGCACTGCTCCCATTGGCTGTGAGGCCACCTTCTTTTAAAAGGGGGAGGCAGGATTGAGGAGCGGCGACCCCTGTGAAATGGTCGTTCGACCCCCAAAGGGGTCCCGACCCCCAGGTTGAGAACCACTGCCTTAGAAGATATCTCATATATCTTATATAGAAGAGAAGAATAAGAAAGGCAAACATAGTAAGGTATTTTTACATGAAATCTTTGAAAGATTTCTCTTCATAGGTTTCTCTCCATTCCTAGTTCCGCACTTTCACTTTATGCTGTTGAAGGGCTGACTTAAGATGCTGACCAAGGTTTTGCATCCTTGCCGGCAGATGGGAAAGTTACCCCGGCATTCGTCTGCTGAGTTTCTGCTGCCACTGGCTGCACAACACTAGCCTGAAGCCACAGGAGGGTGATCTCTTGACAGATGAGTTGCTGGGGCTGAAAGGGAGCTCTCAGAAACAAACTGGTGGTAGCTGTGGAATGCTTTCACACTGTCTGATGATAGCACTACGATTCTGTTTTAACTGCCATGGCTCCATCTTGTGGAATCCTGAGACTTGCATTTTAAGGAGAAGTACTTAGAATTGTCAGTGAGAGAACTCTATCGCCTTCCCGAACTAGTAACCCCAGGGCCCTACAGGATGTAGCTATGGCAGTTAAAGTGGAATCACTTTGTAATGTAACTATGTAATCTGAAAGGGTCCAGAAAAGGAAACAGTTGCTAACCTCTCAAACTTCTAGTATATTCACAAGAAGTTCAGGAAGACAGGGATGAAAAGAATATTTATTATTGCTCCCCTAGTTGAAAAGTGGGTCTCCTGACAGTATTTTATTGTATTCTATTCTGTTATTTATTTTACTAGGAAATCATGTAGAGGACAATAATAGACCAGCAAGAATTCTGTACAATATTCTCCTCTTATTTAAATATCCCAAAGTGTTGCAGTGGAATTATATGCAGAGAATAGCACATGGTGTGTGTGTGTGTAAAAACCCTATTTTCTACACGTATACGCCCAAAAAAATATCCACATGTTTTTGTCTGAAGAGTAGTTTCTCTGCAGCACTTCAGGACCTTGAAATATAGGTAGAATACTACAGTGGGCCCACCATATCTGTGGAGAATTTGTTCCAGGACCACCTGTAGATAACAAAATACAGGCATAGTCAAGTCAGCCTTCTGAGACTTGCAGAGAGCCTACAAATCTGAGGGAAGGCTCACAAGCCCATATTGAAAATGGTGCTGGGCAACATCAGAGGCAGCAGCAAGCCCAGCTGCCACATGTGCTGTATTCTTTGGGCTCTCTCATCTCTGGGGAGCATGCCAGCCGAGCTCCCTAGAGATGGGGAGCCCAAAGAATGTGGTGCACCTGGGAGCCCTGGTGGCGCAGTGGTTAAATGCCAGTACTGCAAGCCACAAGGTTGTGAGTTCGATTCTGCCTGGCTCCAAGGTTGACTCAGCCTTCCATCCTTTCGCAGGTCGGTAAAATGAGTACCCAGCTTGTTAGGGGCATGTACAGAAATGTTTCAAAATACATGCTATTTGTAAGTTGTTCGCCACCTCGATCCATATGGAGAGGCGGGATATAAATAAATAAATAAATAAATATAAAAAAAGATGAGACTTGTCACTGCCTTCACTGCTGTCCTATACCATTTTTAATAGGAGCTTACTGAGGCTTGAGAGAGACTGCCAACCACTGTGAGGAGAAGCTTACACAGTAAGAGCCTATTAAAAATGGTGCCAGCTGCCTGCTTCTGCTTTGTGAAGGAACCTCACCAAATAAGCCTTCAAGGTGGCAGGTTCCTCACAAGGTAGAAATGTACAGTCAGCCTTCCACATTTGCGGGTTTCACTTTTGTGGATTTGGTTATTCACAGATTATTTGCTGTCACCTCTGCTGCCTCCTTATGTCATTTTCAATAGGGACTGCAAGCCTCGTGAGACTGAAAAATTGCAAATGAGGCTTGTAAGTCCTTATTAAAAATAGTGTGGGGCAGCAGTGAGGGTGGCAGTAAGCCCCACCAGCCCCCCACTTCTGCCTTGTGAAGGAACCCTGATGCCTCAAAGGAATTCATGGTGGGTTGAATGTGGTGATCATACTTTTTTTTATGTGTTAAATATGGTTTGGAAGGAACTAGAATTATTAATAGAATCATATAATCATAGCATCATAGAAATGTAGAGTTGGAAGAGACCACATGAGCCATCCAGTCCAACCCCCTGCCATGCAGGAACACCCTCAAAGCACTCCCAACAGATGGCCACCCAGGCTCTGCTTAAAAACCTCCAAAGAAGGAGACTCCAAGGCAGCATATTCCACTGCTGGACAGCCCTGACCGTCAGGAAGTTCTTCCTGAGGTTCAGGTGGAATCTCCTTTCCTGCAGCTTGAATCCATTGCTCCTTGTCCCGGTCTCTGGAGCAGCGGAAAACAAACTCTCTCCTTCCTCTACATGGCATTCCTTCAAATATTTAAACATGGCTATCATGTCCCCTCTTAACCCTTCTCTTCTGCAGACTAAACATCCCCAGCTCTCTAAGTCTATCCTCATAGGGCATGGCTTCCAGGCCTCTCACCATTTTGGTCACCCTCCTCTGGACTTGCTCCAGCTTGACCATGACCTTCTTGAATTGGGGTGCCCAGAACTGGACACAGTATTCAAGATGAGGTCTAACCAAAGCAGAGTGGAGTGATACCAGTACCTCCCTTGATCTAGACACCATACTCCTATTGATGCAGCCAAGAATTGCATTGGCTTTCTTGGCTGCCGCATTACACTGCTGACTCATGTTCAGCTTGTGGTCTATTAGGACTCCTAGATCCCTTTCACATGTACTGCTATCCAGCCATGTGTCCCCCATCCTATATTTCTGTATTCTATTTTTTCTCCCTAGGTGTAGGACCTTACACTTCTCTCTGTTGAATTTCATTTTGTTCGCCTTGGCCCAGCTCTCCAATCTATCCAGGTTATTTTGAATTTTGATCCTGTCCTCTGGTGTATTAACAACCCCTCCCAATTTGGTGTCATCTGCAAATTTGATGAGCATGCCCTCTATTCCTTCATCCAAGTCGTTGATAAAAATGTTGAACAGCACTGGGCCCAGGACAGAACCCTGTGGCACCCCACTAGTCACTTCTCTCCAGGATGAAAAGCAGCCATTTGTGATCACCTTTTGGGTTTGGTCGATCAACCAATTACAAATCCAACTAACGGTAGCCCTGTCCAGCCCACATTTTACTAGCTTCTTTGCAAGAATGTCATGGGGAACTTTGTCGAAGGCCTTACTGAAATCGAGATATGCTACATCCACAGCATTCCCTTCATCTATCAAGCTAGTAACTCTATCATAAAAAGAGATAAGCTTAGTCTGGCATGACTTATTTTCAAGAAATCCATATTGACTTCTCGTGATTACCGCGTTGCTTTCTAAGTGATTAGAAACTGACTGCTTAATGATCTGCTCCAGGATCTTTCCGGGTACTGACGTCAGGCTGACTGGGTGATAATTATTTGGGTCCTCTTTTTTCCCCTTCTTGAAGATGGGGACAACATTTGCCCTCTTCCAGTCTGCTGGAACTTCTCCTGTCCTCCAAGATTTCTCAAAGATTATAGCAAGCAGTTCCGAAATGACCTCTGCCAGCTCTTTTAATATCCTAGGACGCAATTCATCTGGCCCTGGAGACTTGAATTCACCCAGTGTGGCCAAGTATTTCTGTACCACCTCTCTACCTATTATGTGCCTCATTTTCCCTGCTTCCTCACCTGCTCCCCAACCGCCAGGTTGAGTGCTTGTATCCTTCCGGGGAAAAACTGAGGCAAAGAAGGTGTTAAGTAGTTCTGCCTTTTCTCTTCCCCCTGTGAGTAATTCGTCATCTTCTCTGCGCAGCGACCCTATCGTCTCCTTCTTTTTTCTTTTGCTGCGGACATATTTTAAAAAGCCCTTTTTATTGTTTTTAATGTCTTTGGCCAGCCTAAGTTCGTTCTGTGATTTAGCCTTTCTGACCTCGTCCCTACATCTCCTGGCTACTTGCTTAAATTCTTCTTTGGTGGTTTCCCCCTTCTTCCATTCCCTGTACATGTTTCTCTTAACACTTAGCTCAGCTGAGAGTTCTTTAGTCAACCATTCTGGTTTCTTCAGATGCCTTCCATTTTTCCTCCTTGTTGGCACAGTTTTAGACTGTGCCTTCAGTATCTCCCTTTTAAGAAATTCCCATGCCTCCTGAACTCCTTTCCCTTTCACTATTCCTGACCACGGAATTCCAGCCACCAGCTCCCTAAGTTTACAGAAGTCCGCTTTTTTAAAATCTAAGATGAGTGTCTGGCTACACTTATCTTCTCCTTCCCACTGAATGCCAAATTCCAATAGGGCATGGTCACTCCCCCCTAAAGATCCAACCACTTCTACCTCATTCACAAGGTCATCCCTGTTGGTCAGGATCAGATCTAGAATATTTGATCCCCTTGTGGCCTCTTCCACCTTCTGGATCATGAAGTTGTCTGCAAGACAAGCAAGAAACTTGCTGGACCTTGCTGTCTTGGCAGAGTTTGTCTGCCAGCATATATCCGGGTAATTGAAATCTCCTATTATTACTGTATCTCTCCTTTTTGAATGTGCAGTCATTTGGTTGAGGAAGGCATCATCAAAGTCCTCAGTCTGGATTGGAGGTCTGTAGTAAACCCCCAGCAGAATATCCCTATTGTTTCTCACTCCCTTAATTCTTACCCAGATGTTCTCGACCTGGCTTTCTGGGTTTACCCGTATTTTCCGGCGTATAAGATGACTGGGCGTATAAGACGACCCCCAACTTTTCCAGTTAAAATATAGAGTTTGGGATATACTTGCTGTATAAGACTACCCCTCTTCCAACGCACACCAAATAAAAATGAAAAAAACATCAGATTTGATTTCAATATGGTAATTTTAATTCAAATGCTTATGACATGCAGGTACTTAGCAGGAAAACTGTCACTTATAAATATAAGGCTGTTTGTGGATTGGAATTTGTAAAAATATCCCGGTTTAGCTGTTTCTCTTTCCAGTCTTATTCTGAATTTTATTTATTCAAAAACTTCTAGATGTAAATCAGAGATTATATGTCCAGGAAGGCTGAAATGTGGTGCAACTGTTTTTTGGTTGTTTTTTTTTTGATATTGCTGCTTTTAAGATCAGATGTATATCTCTTGCATAGAAACTGTCCTATTTGTCCAAAATAATGGAGCATTACTGACATTAGGTGCAAAATAAATCAGTCTTAAAGATGTGCTCAACTCTTCCTTTCCTTCCTCCCCCCTTTTTAGGCTGTGATAGGCTAACACAGCTATCTCTTTGAAAACGTGCATGATTGCTTTCAGCTTCATTATCTTGTATATATTCTGATTTCAGAAGCAATAACCACTGACTTGCAGAAAACAAATCATACATTAAGTTGTACAAAGTTAGCATAAATCTTGTACCATTGATTTTATGGTGTGATGTTGATCCAAACTATATGGTATGCACTGAACATGGCACAAGCAAATAAGCAGAGGTCTATATCTCTCTTTAGAAGGTAGTTGCATTTGTGAATGAGTACTCTTCAATCTGCTTGGTGTGATAATGTATTTAAGCTGACTCTGAATTTCTTTGTTGATTGACTCAGCTCTTGGGTACATAATGGCAGGTCGACATCTTTGAACTGGAAACGGGGCAACTGATGAATTGAAGAGTGGGAGGAAGGGCGGCAGCCTCCTCGGAGTTGGAGCCGCGGGTGGGCGGAGACCCCAGACTGGAGCCGGGGCCCGCCCTCCCCGGCGAGCCTGCAGGCGTCCCGACCGCCAAGGCGAGCCCCGGGTCGGCCCCAGTGCTGCTAACGGGCCCGTCTGCATCGGTGGAGTCCTCCGCGGCAACGGGGCCTCTCCCCAGGCCTTCTCCTCCTCCTCCTCCCTCGCTGATGCCTCGCGCCCAGCTGAGCCAGAGCCCCCACCCCTGCAGTCACTGCGAGGCATCCTGGGAAGTGTAGTTTCCATCCATCCGCCACACCTGCTGCCCACCACCTGCAACGGAAAGGGAGGTGACGCGTGCCCCGAGCCCCCACCTTGGCCCCCAGGAGGCCGCCAGAGTCCCTGAAGCTTCCCTGGTGCCGAGGGCTTGGCTCCCCACTCCGTCCGACGGGGCTGCCCGTGGCCAATGCCGCGGAATGAACCCACGCCGGACCACCCCCCCGGCGTCTGTCTCTTTCTCCTTCAGCCCTTCCCCTCATCATGGGTTGCTGATCGTGGCCGGGATGGGCGGGGAGGACGCTTCAGCCTCAGCCCCTCACTGGGTCGTCCAGGGGAGGGGGGAGTATCCTCCGTGGGGCCGGCGAGACAGGAAGCTCCGCGGGCGGGCTGGCGGGAAGCTTGGCAGGCTGGGGCCTCCCCGCCACACCTGGCGTATAAGACGACCCCTGACTTTTGCAAAGTTTTTCGGGGGTTAAAAGGTTGTCTTATACGCTGGAAAATACGGTAACTCATGGATCTCTTCACAGGTGAAAATATCCTTGACATCCTTCTCCTTTCTTGTTTGGTCTATTTTTACAAAATAGGTTATACCCCTCTATTCCTATATTCCAATCATGAGGCTCATCCCACCAGGTCTCAGTGATGCCTATCAAATCATATTTATTTTGTTGTACTAGGAGTTCAAGTTCATCTTGCTTGTTTCCCATACTCTGCGCATTAGTGTAGAGACACTTAGGTCCCCGGGCCCTTCCTGCAAGTCCTGTACTGTAGTTTCTACTCCTCCCACCATTGGCCGCTTGTACTACTTGTCCAATATCATTTGGGCCTTGAATGTGCAGTCATTTGGTTCTTCTATTTTCTTCTACTTTTTTTTTTTTGTATAATTTTTACTGAAAGTTTGTCTTGAAAATAATCTCCCCCTCACACTTCCATGCTTAAATCTTCCAGTTGAAACTGCTTATTTCCATTCCATTACAAACATAATTTCCATCTTACAGAGAGAAGAACAGTTACATTATTTCTTCTTTGATTTCTTATACATTTATATCCTTAACCAATCTAATACTCTTTTCCATTCTTTCTCAAAGTTCTGGATAGATTTATTCTTCAAAGAAAATGCTAACTTTTCCATCTCTCTCATATCCAGAACTTTTAACTTCCATTCTTCTATATCAATATATTTCTTTTCTTTCCAGTGCTGCGCTTAGGTCAACCTTGCCGCAGTTATTAGATATAATAATATCTTCTGATGACTTCTTATTTCCCTTTGTTGCCCTAGGATATTTAACAAATAAAGCTCCAGTTTCATTTCAAAATTCAGCTTACAAATTCTTTGGATTTCGTCATGTAACTCATTCCAATTTTTTTTTTTTTATAATTCTTCTACTTTCATGGGGTCCAGTGCCCCTAACCTAGCGAATGTGGAAGGAGGACTGTACATCCTTTTGTGTACATTTGAATCCACAGTGGCTTGAATTCACAGATTGTGAGCCTGTATATATGGCAGGTCCACTGTATTCATTTTCTTCTTCTGTGGGGAGGAAACTACTAAGATTAGGTGTCCTTGAATGTGAGGCTGAAATAATTGCCGACTTATATCCATACAGGAGGATGAGGTCTGTTTCTTCTTTGGGGAACTGCACAACTGCAGCCAGATGGTGTCTGTGAGCTCCACCACCTCCACCAACCATGGCTGACTGTGAGGATGAGCCCTGGCAATTTCAGGCTGGGCTTATGCAAGGAAGTACCTCTTTCTGCAACAACCAGAAAGGGACATGCACTGGTGTAAATGGGATGGAAGGGAATCCGGTAGCACCTTTGAGTGTGAGAAAAAGAAACAAATTTCTAGCATAATCTTCGTTTTGCTTGCCATTTTGGTTTAGTAATATTTTATTTGAATATTTTAGTTTAACATTAGGCTAAACAATATTTTAGTTTAATATTGTTTTATAATCTTGTAGATGTTGATTGCATGTATTTGTCTGTTTGCTTTATATTATATTGTTTTTTTGTGTTTTACCTGGATAATATGTTTTACAATTGTATTGTATAGTTTTATATTTTTATTGTTCCTTCCTTCCCTCCGTGTATAGATGTTCACATGTGTACTTACACAGATATGTTAGGTTGTATGCCTTTGGCAGAAACCAGTGTTTTGGGCTGTTTTATCTGTAAAGTGCCATGTATATAGATGGTGCTATATAAATAATCAAGAGACAGCATGGTATATGGTTTCAGCGTTGGACTACAACCCTGGAAACTAGAGTTCAATTCCCTGCTTGGCTATGGAAACCCACTGGGAGACTTTGGGTGTGTCACACACTCTCAGCCCCAGAAAACCCCACGGTAGGTTTGCCTTAGAGTCACCATAAGTCGGAAATGACTTGAAGGCACAATAATAATAATAATAATAATAATAATAATAATAATAATAATAGGAGGAGGAGGAGGAAGCAGCAGCAGCAGCAGCAATATCTGCTGCCGTTGCTTGTCCTGCTGCTTTGATGAACTTCAGTCCTCTTCCTCAGATATTGATGGAATAGTAGAAAGTTAGGCCCGCATATGTCCCCAGCAGAATTCTGGCCATTTTGTTCTTAAGGCAGAAAAACCAAATATCACCATTTTCGTCAACACTAAAAGAAAAAAAGAGGAGACACAATCCATCAGGAAATTCTATACTTTCTGAGGCTGAGAGAGTGACATGGCTAAGGCCTTTTAATTCTTTGCCTCAGGCAGGAATGTGTCAGGCTGGCCCTGCATACAGGGCTGGGCCAAGGGATTTTGCAGTCTGAGGCAAAGAGTAAAAGAGGGTCTCCCAACCCATTTTCCATGAACAGAACTGGAAGGCCAACGGAAGGACTGGTGACAGGATGGTGCTGGTAACAGGACTATGGCCATCTCTGCACTACACTGTTATAGTGCTATTATTCCACATTCAACATCCTATGGGACTGTGGGGGTTTGCAGTTTCAGGAGGGGCCTTTAGAATTCTCAGCCAGAGGGCTCTTTGGCCTCAGTAAACTACAAACCCCGGAATCCCACCGGATGTTGAAAGTGGAATAATAGCACTCTAGCAGTGTAGCGCAGAAATGGTCTGAGTCTTCTGCCTTTCCCCAGATCGACATGCAGGGGTTACAGGAAAGTGTAACTTAAGGGCTAAGGGGCAGCACTTGGGAAGTCATTTATTGGACGACAGCTCACAGAACCCTCCAGCCCCCATGGCCACTGGCCCACCTTGCCACTTCTGTTGACTCAGGCCTTCCGCCTAACTGCAAGTCTGACCACTTACAAGCTTCAACAGGCTCCCAAGAAGACACGCCAGAAGCCCTTTCACGCTACCCATTTTAGCATTATAACTCTACCGTAATTGTCATGGCTTCATCCTATTAGTAGTTTAGCCAGGCCCTAGAATTCTCTGGCTGAGAAATCCAAACACTGCTCCCTAAACTACAAACAGAGAGCCAATATCCTGAAGCAGCTTTAGTGTTGGACTAAGGGCCTTTCCGCACTACACTCTCAGAGTGCTATCATTCCACTTTCAACCTCCTGTGGAATTCTGGGGTTTGTAGTTTACTGAGGCCAAAGAGCTCTCTGGCTGAGAAGTGTAAAGGCCCCTCTCTAAACTGCAAACCCCAGGATTCCATAAGATATTGAAAGTGGAATCATAGCGCTATAACAGTGTAGTGCGGAAAGGCTCAAAGACTCTGAAAGACTAAGGTTCAAATAACCCGCTCAGTATGCCACTGGGTGACCTTGGGCAAGTCACACTATCTCAGCCTCAGAGGAAGAGAACAGCAAACACTCTTTGAACCATGCTTGCCAAGAAAACCACATGACAGGGTTGCCTTCCTGGCCCCACAAGTTGGAAACGACTTGAAGGCACACAACAGCTGGCTTGTTTTCCGCTGCTCCAGAAACCAGGGCCATTTCCGCACTACAGTGTTAAACTGCTGCTATTCCAC
The DNA here is from genome assembly GCA_948474755.1 of Ctenosaura bakeri. Taxonomy (NCBI): domain Eukaryota; kingdom Metazoa; phylum Chordata; class Lepidosauria; order Squamata; family Iguanidae; genus Ctenosaura; species Ctenosaura bakeri. The sequence continues at coordinate 47,852 of CAOLHI010003655.1, read as the reverse complement.
TTTCAACACCCTGTGGAATTCTGGGGTTTGTAGTTTACTGAGGCCAAAGAGCTCTTTGGCTGAGAATTCAAAGTGCCCTTCCCTAAACTACAAACCCTAGAATTCCATAGGAGGTTGATAGTGGAATAGCAGCACTTTAACACTGTAGTGTGGAATAAGAAGCAACGGATTCAAGCTGCAGAAAAAGAGATTCCACCTGAATCTCAGGAAAAACTTCCTGAGGGTCAGAGCTGTCCGGCAGTGGACTATGCTGCCTCACTGGAGTGTAGTGGAGTCTCCTCCTTTGGAGGTTTTCAAGCAGAGGCTGATCGGCCATCTGTTGGGAGTGCTTTGAGGTGGGTTCCTGCATGGGACGGGGTTGGATTGGATGGCCCCTGGGTGTCTCTTCCAACTCTATAGGCCTTTCTGCATTAGTCTCTTATAGTGCTATTATTCCACTTTCAGTATCATGTAGAATTCTGGGGTTTGTAGTTTACTGACGACCAAGAGCTCTTAGGCTGAGAATACTAAAAGCCCCTCCCTAAACTGCAAATCCCAGGATTCCATAAGATATTGAAAGTGGAATAATCGCACTATAAGAGTGTAGTGTGGAAGTGCTGTATGATTCTAACAACAACAAAATGCAAATCCCAGAGTTCCTGGAGCCATTTCCACACTACAGTGTTAAAGTGCTGCTATTCCACTTTCAACGCCCTGTGGAATTCTGGGGTTTGTAGTTTCCTGAGACCAAAAAGCTCTTTGGTTGAGAATTCAAAGTGCCCTTCCCTAAACTACAAACCCCAGAATTCCATAGGAGGTTGATAGTGGAATAGCAGCACTTTAACACTGTAGTGCGGAAATGGTGAGAGAAGGGAACCTTGCTAGTAGCCAAAGCGGAATCATAGCTCTATAACTGCGTAGTGTGAGAGCTACCATTTCCGCACTAGCCTGTTATAGCGCGATGATTCCACTTGCAACATCCTATGGAATCCTGGGGTTTGCCGTTTCTGGAGGGGCCGGACGAACCCTCCCGAAACGGCACACCCCAGGATTCCATAGGATGTTGCAAGTGGAATCATAGCGCTATAACAGGCTAGTGCGGAAATGGCCCTAGAAGCAGCAATCTCCGCAGTCAGCGCATGGAGAGGTCGCTTTCAGTCCGCGCGGCCACTAGAGGACTCTCGTTGTAGGAAGGCGCTCTCCTCGCCTCCCTCTTCCCTTGCTTTCCCCTCCAATCTCGCTGCTGAGGTTGGGCTTCCCAGGTTAGGTGGCTATGCTGCTTCCTGTCTCTCCTCTCCCCCCTCCTCCTCCATTGCGACCCCCAAGTCTGAGCGCAGCCCATCCGCTGTCCCCCTCCCCAAGTGGGCGCCAGCTGCGCAAGGGAGAAACTGGGGTCCCCGGTCCCGTTTGGGCAGCTGCCGCGGAGGAGGCGTCCTTCCCGGAGACCGGGGCAAAAGGAAGAGCGACGCCCTCCTGTCGCCCACCCAAGCCCCCCGGGCTGCGCCTTTGCACGGATCTGGCCCTGGGGTTGAGCGGTGAAGCGCCCCAGGAGCCGATTCTTAGCTCCGGACATAAGCCAATCGCCCTCAAAAGAAGTCGCTTTTGTCATCCGAGGGGAGGAAGGACGCCCCCTCCAACGCCTTGCCCTTTAACAGCCTTCTCCCTCCACGGAGCCCGTCCAAGTAAGCATGGCTTTCCTTTTTGCCCCAGAAGTGAACCTGTCCTTTAAACCAAAAAACAGAAGAAAACAAGGCAAAGGAGGGCAAGATCAGTCAACCCCGGGCTTCCTGAATTTTTATTTAAGGGCAGCTCTGGGAGGCAGAGTGCAGGATGGCCTTTCCGCATACAAGGGGCGCCTGACAGGACATCTTTATGGCCATTTCCGCACTAGCCTGTTATAGCGCGATGATTCCACTTTCAACATCCTCTGGAATCCTGGGGTTTGCAGTTTCAGCATCCACACAGGGGTTTGCAGTTTTGCCCCTCCCGAAACTGCAAACCCCAGGATTCCAGAGGATGTTGAAAGTGAAATCATCGCGCTATAACAGGCTAGTGCGGAAATGGCCTAAGATCTGTATGGAGGGCATGGTCCAGCTTTTCCTCTCAAAAGCGGGACAGAGAAAAAGTGTATTTAAAGCCATTTCCCTTATTCTGTGCCACTCTTCAAGAGACAGGAGTCTGAGCTTGGGCATCATACAAGACATGATGAAACCCTAACCTAGATGTTAGAGAGGACAGGAGAGGGAGAGAGAAGCCAGCGTTTGGCAAACAGGTAATAGTGATTATGAGGATTGGGTGAGTGGATTCAGATTACTAAATGGAGTTGATCTGACAACCTTTTTCCCCCATGCAGGGCTCCTCCATCTGTGGCACACTAAGATGAACGTATAAACTGATGTTTTGCCCTCACTGGGTCCGCAGCTTAGTGACAGAACTAAATACTTTGCATGTAGAAGTTCCAGGGTTTATTTCCCAGCTATGACTGGGGGAAAAACTCCTCTAGGTGGACCAATTGTCTGACTTGATATAAGGCAGCTTCCCCCTCCACTGGAGACGAAGAGAAGCTCAGCCTGTGGAGAAAGTTGTGCTTGTTGAGTTTGCATCTGCCATGCGATTTGTAAAATGTACGGAGCTGTGCTTCAAAACAGTGGCAACAATCCCATGAGTGTTCAATAGCAAAACAATAGGAAAGGCTCTGCTGAAGAAATGAGACTGGACCAGAGCTTAGAAAAATTATTTTTTTGGATGACAATTCCCAAAAGCCCTCAGACAGCATGGGCACAAAAAAGGAACATTTCCAAGCTCAGGCCTGGAGGGTGGATTTTAAGTTGTAATGCTCTGAGTTAAAAGCTGGACATTAGAGGGGAAGGCTGTTTGTGAAGAGTTCCGTGGCAAAGCGGTTGCTGCTCTGGAGGAGTATTAAAATGTAAGCACATCTATTTACATTAGAGTAGGAGGAACAGTTGTGAGGAAAGGAGGAGCCAACGGGGGGAGCAAGAAATGTCGCACAGGACTCGGGGTCAGCAAGGGCTTCATATACTGTTTGTGATGACAAAATGCTAAGGAAACTGTATCCCAGAACAGATTTCTGCAGCCAGTATACCTGGTTGTATCACATGTGAGCTTGTTGTCTTTGTTTCTCTGAACAGGTTATGGAACTCCAGCCGTGACTTCAAAGGAGAGTGTTCAGCTCCAGCAGAACTCAAACAAGATGCCTCCAAAACGGTCCAGAGGGAAAGGTCCTCAGACTTCAGGTCAGAAAAGACAGCCAAAGGGTCAGAGGAAGTCAGAAGAGCAGCCCCAGAACCTCCTTCTGGTAGATGGGAAGGGGAAAGTGGGTGCTCTAGATAAAAAGGTGAGGAAACGCAAAGGCACCACTGCTCCTCAGAGAAACTCCTCAGGAGAGAACTTGAACATTTGCACAGAGTGTGGTCAGACTTTTGTGCAGAGCTCTGATCTGATTAACCACCAGAGAATCCACACGGGAGAGAAGCCGTATAAATGCTCCGACTGTGGGAAAACATTCAGTGTCAGTTCCAACCTGAGTAGACACCAGAGAATCCACACGGGTGAGAAACCATACCTTTGCTCCGAGTGTGGGAAAAGTTTCACTGACAAATCAACTTTGGTTCAGCATGTGCGTACACACACTGGAGAGAAGCCCTACCAATGTATCGACTGTGGGAAGACCTTCAGCCGTAGCTCCCACCACAAGCGGCACTTGAAGACCCCGCCGGGAAAACAGCAAGGCAAATGCAGCCATCCAGAGAGTGGTGCCTCCACCAACTCATTGGCTCCGGGCAAAGCCAAAAAGGCCAGGGTCTCTAAAAAGCAAAACCCTCCCTTCGAAATCCCCCACACATGTGCTGAGTGCTGGCAGAGCTTCAACCAGACTTCAGACCTTGTCAAACACATGCGCATCCATACAGGGGAAAAGCCCTTTGAGTGTAATCACTGTGGGAAATGCTTCAATGTTAGCTCAAACCTCATTAGACACAAGAGAATCCACACAGGGGAGAAGCCCTATACCTGTGCTGACTGTGGGAAGAGCTTCACAGACAAATCCACCCTTACTCAGCATAACCGCATCCACACAGGGGAGAAGCCTTACACGTGCACGTACTGCGGGAAAAGTTTCAGCCGCAGCTCTCACCACAAGAGACACCAGCGGATCCATGCGGGAGAAAACCCAGTCTCTTTTCTGCCACTGTGGCCTTACCCTAACCAGATGTACTGAGAGGCCCAACTGGCTGTTGTTTGATGGGGTAAAATTTACATGGGACCTTTGTCCCGCTGAAGCTCCTGGCCCACTCATAACCTCACAGCACTAGGATGTATTATTTATACCCCTCTGAAACTGCCCAGATAGTAGGCATTCCGTAACAGAAAGGGGAGCAAATTTGGAATCTTTAAGTCAAAATTGCTTCTCAGATTGGCTGGTGGGTGCAATTACAGCTCTCTTATCTGGACTTTTCTTCATCTTTTGCAAGGGTTCCTGTCGTATCCAGATTTGTCCTTAAGCACTCTGTTTTATTTAATGGTATCTGAAATATCTGGGCTATGGATCCATTTTTAAAAAAAAAAAAAGCCCACAGTTACTACAAATATTGTTGCAATGTAATAATACCTTATGTTATATGATGTCCTCCTATTTAATTGACATTATTGTACAGAACATGTGTTACGGCATCTTCTGTTGCTGAGCATGTTGGGAGTGTTCCCCTCCGCTCTTCTTCTGAGCCAGGTTGCTGCAGCACTTATTTGTCCACTCGTAGGAAGCAGGTGGACATTTCGTGTTTGCTGGTTCAATGAGAGAGCAACCGTACTGGTGGGAGTGTGAGGAACCATGTGAAGCCCGGTTGAGTTTGCGCCATTTGGGCAGAAGTGTAGGCAGCACAATGGTGTATGGTGAGCCCCTGCTCAAACTTTCACCGTATGAGAGTTATTTAGGGAGAAGGTAGAGGGAAAGACCTCCACTCGCACCCCCATGCCCCACAGACCTGATACAAATTGCTGTTTCCCCAGTATGCCAGGATGACTGTGTTGTGTGCGTGCGTGCCTGTATGCACATGTGTGGCCCCAGTTCTCCACACCAACATCTCCTGTGGCACTGAGGACCAAGCGTTGTGCATTCTGGTTCTATATCTTCAGTGGAGGAAATCCAAATTCTCCTATAACTTTCAACATATCCTTCTGAGGGCCAGAAGATTGCAGCTCTCATTTGGCATTGAATCTCATCTTTGTAATGACTTCCTTCATGGGTGTGTCTTGAATTTAGGATTAGGGCCAACTTGCTACCTCTCCAGGAGCTAGATTTAGCCTCTGAGACTTCACCAAGTCTGTATTCTATCACTTTGTCCAGCTACATGTGCAGACCACATCTGAGCCATAGATGCTAAAGCAGACACATCCTGCGGCATTACATTGTATAACTACATCACAGAGTAGAAAGCAGAGTCATTCAACTGAGTCCACTGCATCAGAGTCATCTGCAGTTGTGTCCAGATGCACTCTAGACCTGACATTTCATGCCAATCTTGAGGAGCTCTGAATCAAGGCCTGAGCTTCTTGACCTTGTCATCCACCCAGATGGCCAACTGACTTGCAGAACCATCAGCTTTATCTACAACTTGACTACTCCTTCCCCTTCTCTCTCTCTCCCCTTCCTCTTCCCCCCATTTATTTCTATAGCATCATCAGTGTACATGGTGCTTAACACTTAAAACAACCAAAAACAATGGGTACTGCTAAAGGCATCCAATCTAAAATATATGTATACACACAAAGAGGGAAGAAAAGAATAATAAAACTATACCATACAGGGCGTTGGAAATCTGGGTTCTCCCTCAATTCCTTGTACTATTGATGGGATTGCTTTATGAGCCACATCCATGGTACAGTCTCTGGATGCCATACTCTGTTATTCTGCACAGAAGGTGGGGTTCAGTCTGGTTTGTACCTAACGGCAGAGGCGTGGGGAACTACTACTGTCACATTTGGATGCAGAAACCATGTAGGCATACTTTCCAACTGTCCTGATTTAGCAGGGACAGCCATGATTAATTTTGTTGCCTCATTTATTCAGCTGCTTTTAAAATGTCCCAGTTCCTTTCTCCTTTTCCTATCACTTTTCTCCTGTTTCCTTCAGCTTAGTACAGTTGCTCCAAATAGAATTCAAAGTACAAAAGTAGTTTGCATTCAACTCAGCAGGGGAAAGAGAAGAGGAGTGGATGGAATCTTGCCCTTTTTATTTTGTTGTTGTGGTGGTGGTGATGTACCTTCAAGTTGTTTCTGACTTAGGAAATGCGGTGGGTTTCTGTGGCCAAGCAGGGATTCAGACTCTGGTCTCCAGGGTCATCGTCCAACACTTCAAATCACTAGCCTACACTGGCTTTAAACCTTTGTTGTCATTGGCCATTTCTGCACTAGACTGTTAATAGCGCTATGATTCCACTTTCAACATCCTATGGAATCCTGGGGTTTGCAGTTTCGGGAGGGGCCGGCCAGCCCCTCCCGAAACTGCAAGCCCCAGGATTCCACAGGATGTTGAAAGTGGAATCATAGTGCTATTAACAGTCTAGTGCGGAAATGGTCATTATGGCCTGCAAGTCATTTCTGACTTATAGTGACCCTGTCATGGGGGTTTCTGAGGCTGAGAGTGTGTGAGGTGGCCAAGGTCACCCAGCAGGTTTCCATGGCAAAGCAAGGAATCAAACTCTAGTCTCCAGGGTTGTAGTCCAATGCTCAAATCATCACACCTTTTCTTTAGGCTCAAGGAAAAGCAACCTGCTGCATATGCTCCTAGGATGTGCGTTTATTCTCATTAATAACTTTTGCCATCTTGACCACAAACTGATAGTGCTTGGCCATAGATGTCCCATTTTGTCTTTGTAAAATATTGGAGGATATATGGTATAGCTTTTTCCTATGCAAACAGAGCCCAGTGGGCCAGGGCAGAGGAAAACTTTTGCATGAGATTGGTCAGCGTTGTTGTTGTTGATGATGATGATTATCATCATCATCGTTATTGCTGTCTTTATCAGTGTACTAGAAGAGTGGTATTGGAGGCACTTTCCATGAGTTGCATGTTTCAGTCACTGCACTGATCAGTGGATGCCAAGCCATACAGAAAAATTTGGAGACTACAGTGAAGTCCATGGTCCCAGAGCATAGATTACAGGTTAACCAGAGCAGTCCTAAGGAATACAGATTGAAAGTTTTCTAGCACACATAGTTTCTAGTCTTCCACCCTCCAGATGATTTGGACTTCAGCTACCCCAGTTCCTAACCACTGGCCATGTTGGCTGAGACTTCTGGGGGTATCTGGAGCATTAAAGGTTGAGAACCATTGTAGCAGACAGAGTGTAAAAAGTCAAAGCAGGACAAGAACATTGCAGGGAAACATGTGGATGCTCAGGTGATACTGGCTTACAGCTCCCGCTATCCTTCAACCTTGGCTGAGACTGATGGAGTTGCATTCCGCCAACATCTAGAGAGTTACACATCCTCCACCCCTAGGGCCTTTTCACATTTTTCACACTTTATAGCACTCTGATTCCACTTTAATTGCCATGGCTGCATTATATGGAATCCTGGAATGTATAGTTTACCAAGGCACTAGAGAAGCTTTCTGGCTGAGAATTTTAAGTACTGCTCTCTAAACTACAAATCCCATGACCATGATTCCATAGGATGGCACTATGGCAATGAAAGTAGAATCACGGCACTATAATGGCTCCTTTTTGCACAGTGTGTTGAAATCACCAATGCAGTCTTCCTCTTATTCAAGAGGAATGGAATTCTGATTAAGTAGGTACGCAGATAATTTGTTATTTCTTCTACAAGACATGTAGAATTGATATCTCAGAACACCTAACTTAAATCAGGCCTCTTGACCTAGTGGCTTAATGCTGGTTTTGGGGCTGGTAACTCAAAAGGTCAATTTTCAGGTATGATCATGCTTGCTGAATAAAGGGATGACCTGACTGGAACTAAATGCATAGCTATTCATTTCTATCAACAGCAAAGGACTTTGCCCATTGTCCTACTGCCAATGGTCTCTCATTTAAGAACTATATATTTCTTCTTAGCTTTTCTCCCTCACATTGCTCAACAACACCATAATTGATGCTCCAACACGCTCTGGTTACTTCTACTCTGGATCACTCTGGCAGGAGATAAACATTTGGTTTTAACAGTGTGAGGAAAGGGTTCTCTCCCCATCTACAAGTGGTGCACAACCTGACCTTCCACTTGTTTCGGACAGTTTTGGACATAATCCCTTGCTACATCTCTCTCAATATTTCACAGATGAAAATTAGGACACATCTGTCCAGCCATCATCAGAGTGTGGTCAAGATGGCAAAAGTTATTGATCAGGAAGAGCCAACAAGCTAGGAGAGGCTGCAACCGATTTTCCTGAGTCTACTGGTAAAGGCAAGATCCTTTCTTCTCCGTTCCTTTCCTGCCTGATGAGTTGAGTGCAAACTGCTTTTGCATTTTTGAACTCAATTTCTGCAACTGAAATAAACTGAAAATGAAGGTGGGAAATGGGAGAAATGGGAGAAGGAGAAAGAAACCAGGAGATTTTAAAAGCTACTGAAAAACTGGAATGACAGAAGATTAGTAGGGACTATCTCTTCCAGACTGGGACAGTTGGAGACCACATTGCTACTGGGTGTACTGGTTGGGGCTTCTAGGAATTGAAGTCCAGAACATCTAGAAGGCCACAAGTTTCCTTGTTCCTGCTTGTGCATGGAGATCTTTCTTCTGCGGAGTTTGTGGGAGTTACTATTTTTTTGATTACAACTCCCAGAATCCCCCAGCCAGCATGAAACTTTAGTCTCAAAAGTATTTCTTAGCGCCCTAAGGGTCTATAACTGCTGAATAAGGCTTTCTTCCCCACTCGGTTTGATTCCTACTGCTGGGGGATAATTTTCACATAGTTTAGAAACATTAATTTTCTAATTCAATGGCCACGCTGGGTGGCAGTTTTTGAGAGTTGTAGAGTTTTGTTTTGTTTTTAATTCTAAATTATAGATTCCTAGGGGGACTGCAGCTGGGAGAATAAGTGTGTCTTCTTCTTTCACTCAGATTAATAGCAGAAAAGTTACTTTTTGGCTTCAGCTCCCAAAATGCTGAGAGAATAATTTTCAAACTTTTGAGAATGGATCCATCCCCCTTTAGTCCAAACATGCCTTTATTTGAGTTTTTTTTAATTTTGATGAAGATTTTTTTCAGTAAAATTTAAACAGAACATGGAAGAAGAAAAAGAATGCAATATAAAAGAAAAGAAAAAAGAAATAGATAAATAAAAAGAGAACAGAAAAAGTAAAGTGACTTCTATTTCCTCTCAAGCAGTTATTAAAATATATAATCAATCTATATCTCTCATCTATCACACTCATCCTCCCTTCTATAATATATACCTACTAATATCCAAACAAATTTATAAATTCTTGAATATATTTTCTACAGAAATTCAATAAAAAGCTAGTGCTCTTTAAGAAAAGCTACTATTAATCTTTCTCTAAATTAAGATAGGAGCCAGCATTCTGTAGTGATTTGAGTATTGGACGATGACCCCTGGACACCAGCGTTTGATTCCCCACATGGCCATAGACACTTACTGGGTGATCTTGGGTGCATCACACACTCTCAGCCCCAGAGAACCCTGTGATAAATTTCCCTAAGGTTTACCATAAGTTGGAAAAGGATTTGAAGGCAGGCAACACTGACAAAATTAATATGAACAAATCATACTCTTTCATTCTAATTTAACAACAATCTATCATAATGAAAAATATCAAATGTTAAATCCGTTCATCTTCATCAAAACATTTTTCCCAATTCTTTTCCAACAGTTTCTCTCTGTGGTCCAAATATGCCTTTAGAGTCCAACTGCTTCTTCCTCTTGTCACCATATCTTTATATGCTGGTCATGCTGCTTCTATGACCCAACTTAGGTCAGATCTCGAACCAGACTGCGATTAGCAGCATGTAGCCTTTAGGATACACACAGTCCTTCTGTTTTATTTTTTTTTTAAACCCGATTATGCAGTTATGCTTCTCACTAAAAGGAGCAATTTATTTCTGTGTCTGTGCCCTTCTTAAAAAATATTTCTGTCCTAAAAGGAGATACATGAGGAGAATCTAAACTACTGCTCCCTGAAGTTTCCTGAAGATATGAAATGCCTCCATGTATCCTATAAAAATGTTTGTTCGAGATATAACTTAGTCACTGACACACCTGGCTACATATATGTGTTCTCCCTCTGAAACTTCTATAAATAATACTATTGCTTGCGTATGCATGATTACAGAGACAAAGTTCAGCCTATCCCCAACAAGGAAATAAAGCACTTTCCTTTCAAGGTTCCTTGGAGATCAATTTTCTCTCTTGCATCCCCCTTTTCATCCAAGGGGAATTATCACCTGGACAGCACCTGCTCAGCCTCTACGCACACAAAATAAAAAGGTAACCAATGCCTCCTTTTTCGCTTGTTTGGGTTGCTAACTGAAACAAAAGAATTTCATTTCATGAGGTGTTTTGACAAGAGAGCTTTGTAGAGTGCAAACCCAGAAGACTTAGCAAGCAGCAGATCATTTGGGATGTACTCTGGGGGGAATTTTTCAAAGATTACAAAGCATAAAAGTTCAGTGGTCTTATAATCACTGGATGCCAGGGTAAAGCAGGTCTCTCTCCAATTTGTATCTTTCTAAACAAATCCTTCCATGAGATATTGGTGGAAATGGGAAGGGAAAGAGCAGCTGAATGAACTGAGCTTGCTAAAGCATTGGTCAGATTTAGGAATGCCTTTTTGTATCTTGGAAAAGAAAAGGATATGTTTTTCTTTATGTTTTTTTAATATAAAGATTTACATCCAGCCTTTTATCCAGAGATCTCAAGGCAGAGTACAGGAGAACCAATCCGACAGTTTTAAACCATATAAACAGTCAAGCCGTATGAGAACCAACTTAAGTTGCTGGGTATATTTAACTTGGAGAAGAAAAGACTAAGAGGTGACATGCTAGCCATCTTTAAATATCTGAAGGGATGTCATGCCAAAGATGGAGCGAGCTGGTTTTCTGCTGCTCCAGAAGCTAGGGGCGTTTCTGCACTACACTGTCATAATGCTATTATTCCACTTTCAACATCCTGTGGAATTCTGGGGTTTGTAGTTTAGAATTCTAAAGGCTCCTCCCTAAACCGGATACCTGAGGATTCCGTTGGATGTTGAAAGTGGAATAATAGCAGTATAACAGTGTGGTGCAGAAGTGGCCTCAGTTTGCAGCAGTTGAAGTAAGCTGCAGAAAAATGGGGAAAGTGGGAGAAGAGAGAGAGACTGGGACATTTTAGAAGCAGCTGAGAAAGTGGAATGACAGAGGATTAATCAGGACTGTCCCTGCCAAATTGTTGGAGGGTGTGGTCTTCGCATACAAAGGCCATATACCACTAAAAACTATTTCTGCACTACACTCTCATAGCGTGATTATTCCACTTTCAACATCCTATGGAATCCTCGGGTATGCGGTTTAGGAAGGGGCCGGCTGGAATAATTGTGCTATAAGAGTGTAGTGTGGAAATAGCCTAAGGCACTAAAGATAAGGAACTGGGTGGATAGTTGTTATTTTTAAGCTTTGTTTGTGAATGCTCAGAGACACACAGCTGGAAACTGTGGAAAGTACCAGCAGCTCTAGGAGGAACTTTGGTCTGAAGGAAATTCACAAGTTTATATCTCCCAGGGCAGGGCCTGGCAATGAAAATAGTTTGATGGAGAAAAAGAAATACTTGGAGGAAGTATGCAAACTTGCCCTTTTGTTCTCTCTCATATGGTTGCACAGATGATGCACATAACGGCGTGGTATTTTGGTTAGGGTCATGTATTGGAACTAGGTTCAATTCTCCAGACCGTCATGAAAGTCACTGTTTGAACTTGGACCAGCTACACCTTCTCAACCTGAGCTACTTCACAGGATTGTTATGAGGATAAGAAGCAATAGGAAAGCCATGCATGCTACCTTGAGTTCATTGGGGGAAAAGGGGAGGGGGATATAAACATAGTGAAATCTCAACACTTGTAATCTTCAGTCCTCCAGCTCCCTCACACTCAACAGGTCTCCTGCTTTCTCAGAAGAGAGATGCTACTCTGTCCTACATCTTTCTTGGTGACCCTTGTGCAAGAAACTGTTTCTCAGAACATCTTTAGGATGCCTGACCCATCTTTCTTCCTGTTATTCCTGAAAAAAAACCCCAGAAGTCTTTAATCTAACTCTCAGTCTTTATCACCAGCTGAGACTAAGCCTGAGCCTACATAATTGTCTATATTGTTCTCCCATGTTTACCTCTGCTGCCCTGCTTTTGCCGTCCCTCTGGAATGACCCAACTGGTAAATTTAAGACTGAATGCCTTTCAGGCAGAAACTTGCCATCTTATTGGCCCTATTCAGAAGTTTAAAAATGCATCAGGGACTGAGTGTGCTAGCTTTGTACCCTGCTGTATCCTCTTCATTCATTTCTGGAAAAAACTCCGCATATAGCTGGAGGGGAAAACTGTATACCTTCACCCTGAATCCTGCGTTGTTTGTATAGACTCACTCAGGTACATATAACCCTAAACAATAAGGGTCTAAATTACATAGAGAGCCTACACAGGGAGAAAAGGTTTTTGACTTCAGAAGTTACCCCTCTAATGTGGAGGGCATGTGGAGGGTAATGTGGAGGGCACTGGAGATATATAATAAAGAAATGCTACAAGGGATGGACTGTTTTTTCCTTAGTGTCCTGTGTTTTAACTAACCAGAAAGCCATGTTCAGAAGCTATCATTACAGACTATTTCTCTAGCCTACAGTGTGCCTTGATTCTAACATTTTTGTTTGTTTGTCTGCACATACGTATTAATCATTTATATCTGAATGTTTCAAATCATTGTACAACAATAATAAAGCATACACTATGAAACAATACACAAAACCAAGATACTATGACTGGAATTCACTATTACACCATTCACTATAGCTCCACATTCATAACTGATTCATATTCACAGTCCCTACGTATTCATGATTCGTGCAATAATTCCATGATCCTGAATACATAGGGAACATATATACAAATAAGTTACAGATATGTAACTCTAGATTTGCATCCATAACTGTGGTAGTGACTGTAAAAGTCCCTGAATCCAGCAGAGGTCTGTTCTCCTAACAGTTAGACCACAGCAGACCCATATTTCCCCTCTCCTCCTGCCAGCAATCTCCTTTGTGAGAAGGACTTGGAATAGGGATCCTGCTTCTGATTGTTGCACCGAGATTGGTGCAGGGAAAGGGAAGAAAAGCCAGACTGCCGTGCCTCGATCGATGGGAGAACAGATCTCCATTGGTCTTAGTGGCTGCTGTCTGGTAAAGCAGGAATGAGGATCTGGTCACGAGACACTACTTAGCTAATTATGCTAAGCAGCTGATCTAATATCTGAGTCTATTTTTACAATATCCATAAAATACAACATAGAATTTGTTTGTTTGTTTAATACTCTGCTTTTTCCCCATGTGGGACCCATTAAATGTCTTGAAAATGTATGACATTTATAAATTATCTGTCTATCTCTCCACCTATGTGTAAAATGAGGATATAAACAGTCATTTGATTTACTGCTGTTCCCTTTAGCTGGACATCCAGAGGAGGAATGGCTTTTCATGATCGTTTCTCTCGCACTCAGAAGATACTGCTTGCAATCTTCTGCTTTCCAGTTCTCCCTTTCTATCTCTGCTACTTATGTGAGTAGAAAGTGGCAATCAGTTTGCATACATACTACGTACTGGTTTCGTTTCAAACTTATTTGGATCTATGTTACAGGGGGCTGGTAGATATTTCTTTCCTTATTCATTTAATTTATATCTCATCCTTCTCACCTGGTTTCTGAGTATTTTTGCCCCAAAATTCTATTGCAGTGTCAGCCTCTCCAGTCTGCACTGGCAAAATGCCATTGAAGCTTCTAAGGGTTAAAATTAACTAGCAGCTCCCTCTGTACTCCCTCATTTAATCTGGCAAATGAAACAGTTTGGAAAGCCAGTGTGGTGTAGTAGTCTCAGAACATTTCCACACGACACTCTTATAGCGCAATGATTCCACTTTCAACCTCCTATGGAATCCTGGGGTTTGCAGTTCTGGGAGGGGCCAGCTGGCCCCTCCTGAAACTGCAAACCCCAGGATTGCATAGGAGGTTGAAAGTGGAATCATCACACTATAAGAGTGTTGTGTGGAAATAGTGTTTGAGCAGGACTCTGCATGCCCAGAGTTTGAATCCCTGCTCAGCCATGGACACCAATTGGGTGACCATGAGCAAGGAACAGGATGGCAATGGAGAACTTCCTCCGAGGTCTTCCAGGAAGACCCTATGGCCATTTCTGCACTAGACTGTTGTAGTGCTATTATTCTACTTGCAACATCCTATGGAATCCTGAAGTTTGCAGCTCAGGGAGGGGCCTCAAAGGCCCAAGATTCCATAGCATGTTGAAAGTGGGATAATAGGACTATAACAGTCTAGTGCGGAAATGGCCTATGTTGGAATCACCGTATGTTGGAGTTAAACTGAAGGCACACAACAACAACAACAACAACAACAACAACAACAACAACAACAACAACGAAACAGCAGCAGCAACAATGAACTTGTTTCCTTCTGGTCATACCATTGCTGTCATATTCCTGAATTGCATTTACTATTCTTGTCACACTTTTGAAAATGTAAGCAAAAGCAGAGGAAACCAGTAATTACATCCATTTGCCTCCAGCAAGCAACTAAAACTGGATAATTAAGAACAGTTCAGGAATTCAATGGCCACATTATTGAACAGGAAGCAAATAATTTGCTTATTTAAAAAAAAAAACGGAGTGGGAAGGAATCAAGTACTATGCTCCATTCACACTGCACAGCTATAATGTGGTAATTCTACTTTAATTGCCACAGCAATGTCTTGCAAATCTTGGGATTTGTAGTTTAGGGAAACATACTTAGAATTCTCAGGCTGAGAGCTCAGGTACCTTTACAAACTGCAAATCCCAGAATTCCCTAGGAGGCAGTCACAGCAGTTAAAGTGCAATCATAGTGCTATACTTGTGTAGTGTGGAAGGGACCAAGGAATCAAGGCACAGTTTAATGGAGGGTGGAATTTACTTCTCAATTAATGTTGGGGCTCTCTGGTACTTCCAGAAGTTTTATGGAGAAAATAGTCCAAACAACAACATACAAAACCCTTTCATGATATTCCTTTCACTTGATTGTGGAAAACTGGTACTAAAGAGCCTCAGGCCCTTTTCGCATAGCATTTGCCATACGAAAAGGTCTCTGGAGCGTCACGCGATTGCGAGGAGCTGTCCATGTGACGTTCTCACAATCGCGTGATGCTGCTGAGGCCAGCAGGCGCTGATTGTGCACTATTTAATTTTCGGCTTGTGGCTGAAAATGGTGCACGATCGCGCATCGCTCCAGGGCCCCACATTCACTTACCGTGCATGTGGAGCCTCTGGAGCCACGGTGCTTGTGCTTCCTGCCCCAGCACAGCCTGGGAAAATCCCGGGCTTTGCTGTGGAAGGAAGAGACGGAGTGTTCATGCTGCTGGCCAACCAGCAGGCAACAGCTGCAGAGCCGAAGCAGCGGGGACGCGAGAGCCTTTCGCAAGAGGCTGCTCACGCAATCCCTGTACCCTAGCGCCCAGAAAAGGTAAGTTGCAGAAAGAGCCTCAGCTTGGAAGGGCAGCTCCTAATATGAAGATAAGAAGCGAACACTGGCTGAGGTTTCATGGCTGAAATCTGAGATCAAGGGATTCTGGCAGTGATGTAGACTCAAGTCAATAGATTTGGACTCAAGTCAGACTTAAGTCACTTTAGTGACTTGACTCGACTTGAGACTTGCATATTTTTAGTGAGTGACTTCCTGCCCTTGGTTCAGTAACATAACACATTCCTCCAGAAACCTTACAACCTTACATGATGCTCTGTCTCAAGCCCAAAGTACGGACACATTTCTCAGAGGAAACAGCAAAGGAGTTAGGCAATGGGCTTGAGATGAGGTTGAGGTCTGCTCAGCAGCTTGCCTCCTCTATATATAGGAGAAGCTTTCTGAAACTTTTCCTAAGAACAGAAGGCAAGACTCATGCCCAGGGCTCATATCTCAGAGGGGAACAGAAAATGTGTTAGGCAATGAGCCCGAGGAGGAAGGAATCTTCCTTCTAAAGCTCTTGAAGCTTCAGTAATGGGGAAAAGGAGGATCCTATTCCCCACTTCTTACTTTGCAAATGGGAAATAAGAAGGACCCTGTTTCCTACTTCCAAAGCTGCAGATGGCAAAATCACAAAAGTAGAAGGCCAACTCTACTTAAATTGTTAAAACTGACTTTATTCAACTCTGTCCAGAAATTCTGGAATATAGGTTGAGGTATAAAGTTGGCTCCCAGACCTGACTCGAGACTTGACTTGAAAGTATCTTGCAAGGACCTGAGACTTGATTTGAGACTTGAAGGTAGAGACTTGAGACTTGGAATAAAAGACTTAGATAAATCACTGGTGATGCTATGAGGGTAATACTACAAGTGGCAGCCTCTTATGACATCAGTAAGCATGATACCTTAAAAATCAACACATGCTGCTCAGAGTATGCCTTTCAAACAAACCCCCCCACAAAGTCTAATACATGAGGAAAATATATGCACACACACTTTTCAGGGCAGTACTCTCACCCTGGAATTCCTCCTTTTAGGACTGGAGAAGAGGGCCCAGGCCCAGAGATTGGCAATCCTAGTGTCAACCCGAACTGCACTAAGGGAAAAGAGAAAGGAAGGGAAAGGAATGAGAAGTAGAGACCTATAGACCTGAATGGAAGATAAACCTAGTTCAATTCTCAAAATTTAAGTTTGTAATTGCTATATCTGTAGGCTTTACAAGGAGTGACGAAGACGAGAAGCAGTCAAACAATGCTGGTAAGGAAATATCAAAGTTCTATCTTTTTCCTTCCATACCTATATTGTGTGGTAAATGTGACAATGCACTAAACTGAACTCACTTTTCTTCTGAAAGTCTTGGGTCTATTCAGTTAATCAACATCGACTTTAGGACTCTCATAGGCTCTTGGAGTTAATGTTCTGTACAACAGCCAGAACGTTAATTCATCTAATATTGTATCCACACAAAAGAGTTGTGACAGTTGTGAAGTTTCTAAGAGCAGGTGAAAGTTGCCTCCGAAGGGCTCAGAATGTGTTTCTGCTTCCTCTGAATATTGCTGAAGAGGTGTGAGATGCCATTCCTTCAGCCTGCTTCCACCAAATGTTGTTGCAAAAATGCCATGGGTATACAGATACACCTCAGTTAACAAAGTAGACGTGTTCTTGGGCATTCCTTCTTATAACTGAAAATTTGGTACCAACGAAACCAGAGGTAATCTGAGTCACATCAACATCATCATCATCATTGCTACTACAGTGGGCCCTCAGTATCTACTAGGGCTTGATTCCAGGATTCCAGGACTGCCTGTGGATACCAAAATCTGTGCACGTTCAAGTCGCATTATATACAATGGCATAGTAAAATAGCATCCCTTATATAAAATAGCAAAATCAAAGTTTGCCTTTTGGATTTTTTTTTTAATATATTCAAGCCATGGATGGTTGAATCCGCGGATACAGAATCCATGGTTACAGAGGCTGCATTATTACTGTAATGCAAGAACACCTTAGCAATTGTCTTTATTTCTGTCACCTCTTAGTGGTAGACAGTAACTTCTGTATGTGTAATTTCTCCTTCACCTCTCAATTCAACTGTTGGTGTTGGGGGGAATTAACATCTGTAGTCATTGCTCCCATTTAAAAGTCCCCTTCTGTGCAAGCTGCTATCACCTGTATGGGTATGTGTGCGTATGTGTCTGTCTATATGTTTGTTTGTCTGTCACATACCCTCCAACTGTCCCAATTTTGCAAAGGCAGTCCTGATTATTCCTCTGTTGTCCCATTTTTTTCTCTGCTTTTGAAATGCCCCAGTTTCTCTCTCTTCCTCCCCCTTTACTCCTTTGAAGCTAGCTTACTCCAGTTGAGGCAAATTGAGTTCAAAGTGCAAAAGTAAATTGCTTTCAATTAGCTCAGCAAGGAGAGCGGAGAGGAGGGGTGGAATTTTGCCCTTTCTTGTAGGCTCAGGAAAAAGCAAATGGCTGCAGCCTCTTTTCACTTGTCTGTTGTTTCTCATTAATAACTTCTGCCATCTTTGCCCCTTTCATGCCCCCATCCCAGGACCCAGGCAGGACCCTTCCCAGCAGCCACAACACAGAGGTCATTTCCGCACGAGACTGTTATAGCGCAATGATTCCACTTTCAACCTCCTATGGAATCCTGGGGTTTTCGTGCCCCGGCTGGCCCCACCCAAAACTGCAAACCCCAGGATTCCATAGGAGGTTGAAAGTGGAATCATCGTGCTATAACAGTCTCGTGCGGAAATGGCCAGAGACATAAATAGGATAATGCTTACTACAGCAAGCATAGGTGAAAAAAGGAGAGCCCAGTAGAGTTTATATAGTAAGGACGCATCAATGAGGCAAATAGCTGTGGGAGGCTGTCAGCCTATATAAACAGGGAAAGGGATAGGAAGAAGCCATTGCAGACAACTGATCTTATCAGTGGAAGCAAAACTCTATGTTTGGATTCCTTGCTCGTGTTCCCGGAAACCTTGACCCGTGCCTTGTGTATGGACTTCACCACTGGACTGTTGCTCTGAATTTACTACGGACTCGAACTGTAAAACAATGACTGTAGCTGGCTAACAAACTATTATAAACTTTGTTTATGGGTGCTGATAAAAGATTCTAATTAGAGAACTGTAAACCTTGGTTGACTGCCAGCAGAGGACTCCCCTTCTGATATTACTCAACTACGGCCATTTCCGCACAAGCCTGTTATAGCGTGATGATTACACTTTCAACCTCCTATGGAATCCTGGGGTTTGCAGTTTCGGGGGGCCCTCCCGAAACTGCAAACCCCAGGTCCATAGGAGGTTGAAAGGGGAATCATCACGCTATAACAGACTTGTGCAGAAATGGCCTAAGTCTTGCTCACACACTGATGTTGTTTGGCTATATGTGTCCTGGCTTCCATCAGTGAAATCTTGGAGGGTGTGGTGTCTAAAGAATGACATGCAAAATGTGGGTCCTCAAAATAGTAATGGTAATTTGTGTTTCCAACAGCTCAAGCAGAAGAAGGGAGGGTTCAAGAAACAACAGACAGGCAGCCCAGATTCAGAGGTGAGCAATCTGTTTCCTGAACCATAAAACTGTTCACAGAAGGAAAATGGTCTTCTTAGTCCAGTTGCTCACTGTGATTGCCACAGTAAGTTTGTAGTTATGACTGTGCATGTCCAACAGCCCTAAAAAATCCTGTAAGGATTTTATTCTGCAAAGTTTTTCTCTCCATATGAGGCTTCCCTTGCCTGTTGAAATCTCTCCTGGAGGCAAAATCCCTGACAGCAATTTTGTTGGACTGGGGAGGGGGGAGGAAGAATTTGGAAGCAGAGTGGGGCCTTTCCAAAGAGAAACAATTTATTCTTGGGTTGGGCAAAGATAACTTGATTTCCCCTCAGAAGAAAATAAGCTGGGGAAAGAGTCTCAAATTACTTGGGTGGGGTTAAGTGGTGGCTGGTGGTCTTCCATATCAGTGGGCCAGTGAATTCACTCTGGGCTTCAATCTGAACTTTAAGTGGAGCTATAAGGTCTACATCCTTTGCCAAAACAGGTTAGTCCTTTGGAGGTCCTTTGGGCTACCAAAAACCCAGAATGGATTTACTGCTGCATTGCCATGGAAGCCACTACCTGGTGCTGACTATTTATAATTTGCAGATGTTTTTTGTAAATATAATGAAAGATGAGAATAAAGTGGGTTTCAAAAGGGTCTCATCAGGTACAAAGGCATTTTTGAACTTAGAAAAGAAATTTTTTATCTATTTTCCCCGGAATCCTCCAGGCAGCACAGACATTGAGGGTTCGGGGAATCTGACATTGTGAAGCTATGGAGGACAAGGGTTGATTTGGATAATTTCCAAACCATGGGGGGGGGAATTGTGGTCTTCCTGATGTTATTCTACTGAAACTCCCAACAATATCTAGAGGGCCACACTTACTCCATCCTTGATCTAGAAGGAAAACACATGAACTTGTTAATTTCATTACCAGCGTACTTTATAATCTCTGTTGTGTTCCACCTCAAAACAACCTTGAGGCCAGCTACTCATGTTCCAATTTAGTTAAAAGGAGATTCTCCCAAAATGCCACTGGATCAGGCCATGGCAGAGGTGGCAAAGTCTCAGTCTAAAGTTCAGTGATCAAGAATTTTACAATGGCATAGTGTAATGATACATCTCCTAAATGCACCTCTCCAGGCCCTGGCTTTCAAATGTCCTGGGTTTTTGGGGGTTTTTGTTTTTTTCCTTGAGATTTTGATGGATCATTGATGAAGTCCTCTCTGACTTCATAACTTTAAATCCTCTCACCTTCCAGTCTCTGAGATGCTCCCTTCTTTTTTAAACAGGCCAGGCAGCTGAAACACAGAATATAAACACCTCCAGTTGTTACCTTTCAGCCTGATCAAAGTATGTATTGGGTGAGCTGGGGAATAGCATACCCTCCACTGCCCCAGTTTGGCAGGGACAGTTCCAGTTAATGTTCTGTCATCCCACTTTTTCAGCTGCTTTTAAAATGCCTCAGTTTCTGTCTCCTTTCATTTCTCCTCACCTTTTCCTCAATTTACTTCCACTGCTGCAAACTGAAGTCAAAGTGCAGATGTAGGCCATTTTTGCACTAGCCTGTTATACCATTATTCCACTTTCAATATCCTATGGAATCCTGGGGTTTGCAGTTTGGGAGGGGCCGTTTGGGCCCCCTTCCTAAACTGCAAAATAATTTCCTATTTGAAAGTGGAATCCACGCTAAAACAGGGGGGGCGGAAATGGCCGTATTTTGGACGCAGTTAATTCTCCTCTCCTCTTCTCTCCTAACTCACATGTTCTGCCTCATTAATACGTTTTATTTCGGCCAAACTCTGATGTTCTCGGCAACAGAAGTCCTATTTTTCACCTGTGAAATATTTGGGGGTGTAGAGTTTTATTTAAAATGCCAAAGCTTAAGGATCTTAATTTTGAACTGCTTTAAGGTCTTAGTCTGAAAGTATCACAAAATCAGGTTGCAGTTATTTATTTATTTATCTCTTATTTATTGTATTTATATACTTTTTTCTCCAAACTGGGAGAAGGGGGTTTTAAAACAATTTTAAGACAATTATATGAGTACATTGAAAATTTTCTAAGTTTTGACTCTTTGGTGAGATTTGGCACCGTGGTCTGCCCTGACTGTTGCTTCTCCAGGGCCAGTTTCCCCCCCGTCCCCACGGGTTTTTTTCCAATTTCCAGGACTGACATCTTTTCCCCACCAATCAGGAACCAGAGAGTGAAGAGGATGATGCCACAGGCAAGCAGAGATGTATTTTGATGACATTACTAGTCCAAAGCCTCTTCTGCTGATGGAAGAAAAATGCCATTTACATTGAAGTAAAATCAATTTAAATTTATAAGTGAAACTTACACCTGAAAGAATGCTAAGAAAAGTCACTGAAAAATGGAGGTGTTGTTTGGGGAAATAGGGGGTTTTAATCTGTCGTGTGATGACCTCTGATGTGGGTTTGAACTTGCATGGGTAAGGGCTTCAGCTGTCAGCCCGAAGTTTAATTGCTGAACCACAGTTTATTCTGCCCTGCAAACTATTTGATTATTTCAAAATAATCTGTTGGAGCTTTCTTTCTTTTTGAAGCAGCAGAGAAGTGACACTTCTATGTTTTCTCCTATTTTTTTTCTGTTTTGCTATGTAGTCATTTTGACCTCTTTTTTTGATTTCTGTTAGCTGTTTTGCTGTTCTTGGTTTTTTTGTCTTCTTCAGATTATGTCAATGTTGACATACATACCAGGCACCCCACACCGCATGTACGGAAGAAATTCTCTTCCAGAAAAGGTAGGTTATGAATATGAAAGGAAACTAATATTCCTGATACAATACCTTTGTGGGATCAGGGAGTCATCACCCACTTATTGCAACAAATGCTTCTGTATTTACCTTGGCTGGATTTTGTGAGGCTTTGTTTTTAACTGTACAAATGACTATGTTGTCTGTGAGGTTGAAGTGGCCTCTGGGGAAACGAAAAAACCTCAGAGTCCTTGAAGCGAAAATTTTTTTATTTTCTTACTGCGCAGGTTTTGCTGAACCCCGGGGGCCCCCCCAGTGTGAGTATCACTGAAGACCCTGCACCCCGTAAAAAACCTCCCTTATATACACCCTTAACAGTAGAATCAATTACAAATTGGTTACATTACATAGATCAAGGATACAACATGTCAAAATGATCTATTACTTCCCTTGTCCTTGTGATAATTGCAGGAAAGAACAAGCCTACTTTCCATGACCTGCCACCCCTTCGTTAAGCACTTTCAGCACTATGTTCCTTTAGATAAGAAACATCTGCAGTTAATTATAATTTCATCTATTTTTCTCCAAACACAAAATCATATTTTTAACCCTTTCATTCCCCCTTCATGCCAAATTCTCTGCAATTTGAAGCATTTTATGTCCCCCGTGGGCCATTCTCGTAGCGAGCCGTTTTCCCTTCCATACGTCTGAAAGGGAAGTCCGCACACACTTTATAGCACAGGACAGGCATAACATAATTAAAACTCCCCCAACCAATAATAGTACAAAACCAAGGAACAACGTTCTTAACCACCCAAAATTTGGCAACCAGGATGTTAACCTTTCCCAAGGGGATTATTGCCCCATTATCATTGTTCAGTATTACCTCTTGTAAGTGTTCACCTCATCCTCTATGGTCTTATTTAAGTCAGGGAAAGGGTAACTTTGCATCCTCCCTTGACTATGGAACAAAACCCCCCTTTTCTGGCCAGCAAATAATCCAGAGCCAACCGATGCTGTAAGAGTAACTGATTCAACTCCTCGACCTCGTGTTGCAGAGCCCTCACCAACCTCCAGTTGCATTTATAGTCTTTTCCAATCTACAGGTCAATCCCAATATATTTTTACGTTTTTCCTGTGCTACAATTCCTGGGTAGGCTCCCAGGGTGGGGGTCCTGTAAATAATCCGCCTGCTACTCTGCTACCTTCATTCTAGACAGTTGGGGTCCTACAAAAACCCAAAGCCCTCACACTGGTTACCTAATGGTCCCACCAGATCTCTTTTTTTTCTAACTCCTCGCTTCTCTTTCTCTGGCATGAAAACCTGAACAGGTATGGTATATACCCTATTCCCACACACTGATAGGCTCCTGGGTGGTAATTGGTGGCCCATCCGTCAAAATAAAACCACAGATGCGGATCTCTAGCCATCATCCCCGAACAAATGCTACCCGACCCAGTATAATTAGAGACAAACATAGGATACTCCGGGTATAATTCTTCAAACTTTTTATTTAAAACCCCCCTTTCAAAGTGATATGAACTATTATATGAGTCATACAAATAGAACCTGCTACTACAGGCTGAATAATTTCCTAGTTTATCATAGAATGCAGAGTTTTTTAATACCCCTTCCATTTAGAGTTCCAATTTCCACTATGATGGCAACAGAAACACATTCCCGGAGAATAAGTTAAACTTAGTCGCTTGAACTGTGTTCTGTTCATTCCTCCATCAACTGTGGCAAACAGTTTGGGGTTCCTCTCAACGCTGACTTGGGCCCCCACTATCACCCCTGGTTCACTAATAAGAGAGGGCATGAATCCAAAATCTGCTACAGTTTGTGGGTGTTCGTATTTAAGGTGACATCATGCCCATGTTGTTGAAACATATGGGTGGCGTTCGCTTAAACCAATTGGCCCCGACTATCCCGCACACCACACTCCACATTCCGATTATCAGCCTCCACCCCATCTTCAGAGCTGGGGGGGGATCCCACTCTCCTTGTTCCAAAAAAATATCCCCTATACATATATATGAGAGCTAATTTTCCCCAAAAACTATACCTACTATCAATATTACTATCTCATTAACAGTCATCACACGTTGTCAATTGCTTACCGCGGGGGGGTTTTACCGTGCGTAAGTGATCAGCCTCCGGAGTGACCACAGCAGGGCTTAGTCCCAGTTTTCCTCCTCAGCAGTTGCTAGGTCTGACCGTACGTAGAACTGCCAGCCCCCAGGTATGTGACAGCATAGGGTCTAGCCTAGATCTTCTTTCACCTGTTGCGGATCTGACTGTGCGCAGAATGGTCAGTTATCTGGTATGACCACAGCAGAGTCTAGTCCGAATCTTCTCCCCCCTTTTTCGCTTGGAGAACTTCAATTTCAGAGGGTTGTCTTGTGATGAAACCACAATCCAATCAGTAAATGCCTTTTTCACCCTAGTGTAATGTATCCGGGGCTTCAACCCTGCTACCTTTACTGCGGTAGGGGTGACTCAGCACCTGATAGGGCCCCCCTCCACCCGGGTGACAATGGTGCCCTTTTTTCCAACCCTTTGACCCACACCTCATCTCCTGGCTGGAAGGTATGTGCCTTTGTAAAAAAGGGGCACGCCTAACTTCTAAAGCGTGGGCTCTAATCTTTTCTAAGGTTCTCCCTAAGGCCTGCACTTCTTCTTGGAGAATCAAATTCCCCAACTCCCTAATGTCTCCTCTCAGCCCTTTCAGAATTGCCGGGGGTCTTCCATACAACATTTCAAATGGAGTTAACCCAGTTGCCCGGTGTGGAGTGCATCTGATCCTCAGGAGGGCTATGGGGAGCACATAGCCACTTAAGTTTAGTCTCTTGGCACAACTTCGCAAGCTGAGTCTTCAGATTTCGATTCATCCTTTCCATTTTTCCCGAGCTTTGAGGTCTATAGGCGCAGTGCAGCTTCCAAGTAATTCCCGGGGTTTTCGGCCAAGTTCTTCATTCCCCATGTACAAAGGCCGGGCCGTTGCCGATCCTATGTGAAGGGGCAGCCCGTATCTGGGTATGATGTCCGTAGCAAAGCTCGTACCACTTCCTTCGCTTTTTCAGTTCTTGTGGGGTATGCTTCCACCCACCCTGTATGGGTGCACACCATTACCAACATGTATGGTACTGCCCTGACCGTGGCATCTCCGTGAAGTCTACCACCAGGGATTCAAAGGGGGTGGACCCTTGATGTTGTATTCCTTCTTCCATTTTCGGCCCTTGACGTGGGTTGTTTGAGGGAAACCTGACATCGCGATGAGGCCAACGCAGTATTTGGCTCATTCCATCTATAAACACATCCTTTTCCAAAAGCCAGCCTCCATTTTTTCCCCGATGCGTCGCCTCATGCGCCTTCTGTAAACCAGCCATCTCATAGATTGGGGTATGTACCGCCGTCTATCTGGCAGAGTCCACCAACCGTTTCATCCTTTTTGGCCTTCAGATCCTTCTCAGCTTTTTCATTTTTTTGCTGGGTATACCTTGGGGTTTGTTCACTTAATGATACTTGGAAGAGTGGTGCCTCCACTTCTTGGGGCAGTTCTTCTTTATCCTTTGACCTTTTTTGCGGCCTCCCTGGCTGCAGCATCTGCTCTCCGGTTTCCTCGAGTCACTGGATCCTGTCCCCTCTGATGTCCTTTACAATGTATTACGGCAATTTGGGGGGGCCCCTACAGCTTCCCAAAAGTTGTTCTATCTCTCTTCCATACTTAATCTCCTGTCCTGAAGAATTAATCAGTCCTTTTTCTTTATACAAGGCTCCATGAGCATGCAGAGTCATAAGGCATACTTAAATCGGTATTTTTTCAGTCAGTCCCTTTTGCTAGTTCCAAGGCTCTGTTGGCAATCAGTTCCGCTTTCTGCGCAGAAGTGCCAACGGGCAATGCCTTTGCCTCTATTGTCTTTTCCTCTGTGACTACAGCATATCCGGCTTTTCGCTTCCCTTCACGTACAAAACTGCTCCCATCAGTGCAATAGATAACATCAGGGTGGGGCCATGGGTTGTCTCGCAAATTGGGTTTCTTGAATACACCTATCCATTTCTGGAGGCAGTCATGATGGATATTCCCGGTTCCCACCGGGAATAAAGTGCAGGATTCAAAG
Organism: Ctenosaura bakeri; assembly: GCA_948474755.1. Classification (NCBI taxonomy): domain Eukaryota; kingdom Metazoa; phylum Chordata; class Lepidosauria; order Squamata; family Iguanidae; genus Ctenosaura; species Ctenosaura bakeri. Next base: position 21,769 of record CAOLHI010003655.1, on the reverse strand, counting down.
TTGCACACAACTCTAACTTCACTCTAGGGTTCTCATTAACATCCTTGGTATTTGGTCATGCGGCTATTGGTGAACCAATGTTCCTTTTTATTTTATCAATGCCAAGACAGAGTGGGGGCCTAACCACCAAGTCCTGGCCCAGGGTTAACTTGGGCTTCTTTCACCAGTGTGGCAGTTGCTGCTATGGCTCTCAAACATCCCGGCCATCCTTTTGCCACTGGATCTAACTGTTTTGGGAAAAAAAACGCCACCGGGCGGTGCCAAGATCCCAACACTTGTGTCAACACTCCTCTGTACTCCGTTCTTCTCATCAACATACAAAGTAAATGGCTTTGTTACATCTGGCAGTCCCAACGCCGGCGCTTCCATCAAGGCCTTCTTTATTTTATTCCAGGCTTCCTTTTGCTCTTTTCCCAGAGGAACTAGACCTCTCTGGGCCTTTGGTAGTTCATATGGGTTTTCTCATTACTGCAAAGTTAGGGATCCAGATTCTACAAAACCCAGCGGCTCCTAGGAATTCCCGCACCATCTTCCTATTCTGAGGCTCAGGCAGGGCACACACGGCCTCCTTTCTTCCCGGCCTACGCCCCTTTTTCCCTTTATTCCTGGAATCCTAAGTACCGTACTTCGGTTTGACACAGCTGGGCTTTTTTTCCCGGGGGACCTTTAGCCCGCTTTCCCCCAAGAGGTGGAGTAGCTCCATGGTGGCTTCTCTACATTCTGCCTCACCAGTGGCAGCCAACAGCAAGTCGTCTAATATTTGGACAAACTGTTTTTTGGGCTCGGGGTCGAAAATCGTCTAAAAATTTGGGTAAAAGGTCCAAAGATGGTTGGCGAGTTTTCCACCCCTGTGGCAAGGGGGCCCGGCAACTGGGTCTTCTGGCCTGTTACGCTATCCTCTACCTGGAACCCAAAAATTTCCTGACTCTGGGGGGCCACTGAATACAGAAGAAGGCATCCTTAAGGTCCAGGACCGTAAAATGGGTGGCTGTGGAGGGAACCAATCCCATCAAAACATACGGATTTGGCACTACCGGATGTAAGGTCACTGTAGCCTCATTCACCATCCTCAGATCCTGGACTGGGGGGTCTCCTTGTCCCAGGCTTTAAAACTGGGAGCAAGGGAGTTTTTAGGGGAGCGGCCTCCCAAATTTTTGGTATTTCTTCAGCCGCTCCAAATGTCCTGAATCCCTACCAAGGCTTCTCGGGGTAAATCATTTGTCTCACTCGGATTGGTACTGCATTGGGCTTCAATTCCACCACTATAGGGGGGTTAAAAGGGCCAACCCCCGGGGGATTTCAGCCCATACCCCCTTGGGCCCAAACTCCGAGGGCCGTTCTTCAAAAATTATCTTACCTTGACTCTTCTTCCATTGGGTAAGTTACTGAAATGCTTCGCGGTCCTGGAAATTTCTTCCATCCTTTCCCTCTTCTTCAATGGAAATCTGGGCCCGTAGTTTGGCCAATAGGTCCCCACCCAACAAGGGTACTGGGCAACTTGGTAAATATAAAAACTGATGAGTGACTTGATGTTTTCCCAAATCCACAATTCTTTGTTCCAATAGAGGGTGTCGTTCCGTTTTTCCCGTGGCTCCTACTTTTTTGATTTTTAGTCTTTGGGCTTTTCCAATTTTGTCGGAACGGGGGGCGCCCGTATCCACCATCATTGAGATGGCTCGGCCCCCTATTTGTGCTGTGACCATAGGCTCCCCGGGGCCGGGCGGGGGCCTGGTCTGTCCTAATCGTATGTTCCATTCCAACCCGTCCTGCAAAATCCTCAAACCCTTCATCCACCTCCTGCCCCTTTTTCCGTCCACCACTCTTCCTCTTCCTCTTCCTCTCTCTGTCCCCTGCCCCCTCCCGACTATCCCCCTTCGTCTGGGGGATTATTTTTCCCCAAAGTCCTTCCTGTCGGCAGAGGGCACACTCATTAGGCCCCAATAGGGTTCCACTCCTTCTTCTAACCTTCCGATCATCTCCCTTTACCGCCAGTGCCGCAGCCAACAACTCTGCCTTCTTCTGCATCCGTTTATCCTTTTCCCGCTTTTCCTCTTATCTCGGTTTTCAACACTTTCTGAGCGATCTCCAGTAATTGGCTCAGATTCATGCCTCAAATCCTTTTTGCTTCTGGAGCTTCTTTCTTATGTCAGGGAAATCTGGGTCACAAAAGCCAAGTTCACCATCTGCTGGCTTCCTGGGTCGTCTGGGTTCACAGGGGTGTATTGTCTATAAGCATCAAGCAACCTCTCCAAATATGTCCCTGGAGGTTCCGTAGGCCCCTGGAGTACTTCTGCTATTTTGGACATATTAACAGGCCTCTTTATCCCTGCCCTCATAGCCCTATCAGGAGGGCTTGATAATCTGTAAGCAAAGCCATTTGGCCAAGATTGTTGGATCCCATCCTGGATCTACCAAGGGAACTCTGCCCCTTTTCCACTGTTCAGGGTTTGCTTCCCAGGGGGTTTGCCCCCTTCTATTCGTTCTGCCTGTTGGATTATCCTTCTCCGTTCTTCAGTGGTGAACAAATCAGGAGTAACTGCTGACAATCTTGCCAATTGGGAACATGTGAGGCCATAACATGGAGCAAAGTTCTATCATTTCCTGCGGTTTTCCGTATATGTAGCATAATGTGTTTTCCAGTTGAGGAGGTCCGATGTAGTAAAAGGAGTATCTGATAACTCTGGATCCTCCGGTAACCTCCCTCTGCATTTGGGTCCACCAACACCTGCTCTATTGTCGCAAGGGTGCAACCTTCTCCCCCCCCTTTTCACTGGATTCATCACCATCGGTCATCCTCTTCGGAAGCTTCCTGGCTTAGGTCGTTTCCTCTTAGACTTTTTTTGAGCTTTTTTTTGGTCCATGCCTGAGGTCAAAGGAATCTCTTTCTTCTGGGGCAACTGGGCGGACTCCACTAGGTCGGACTCCTCCGAGCCAACCTCCAATCCCCGGCTCCTCCTTCTGGCTGAGAGGAGCCTGGTTGTGAGGTTCCAGCAGGCAATGGTATAGCAGCAATAGGAGTCGGAGGTAGGGCGGGCTGGGGCTGCACCAGCCCGGGTGGGGCTGCTCCTGCATGCCCTGTTGGGGGGGGGGCAGTTTGGGAGGGTTTTTCTTCTGGAAATGGTCTGGCAAAAATTGGCCCCCCCAAGCCCCTTTCTCTTTCCGCACTTTATAGCCTTACAAGTTTGCTCCTGACATTTTCGCAACCAAGGGGGTTCCCCGAGACCACCGTGTCCCCTAATCTATATAAGGGAATTGATCAGGGTGGCCAGGCTCACCCCACTATTGAATACACTGCCTGGACCCGGGCAGGTTCCAGGGTTCCCTCTGGGGGCCACCCAACCTTGAAGGAGGGCCACTCCACTTCACACAAGTTTCGCAAACGTCCCGGTGATTGGAGGGTCTCCATAGTCCCCACTAAATCCCTTTTTTAAATTCTTTAACTGCACCCCAAAGGGGTTTGTTAAATGGTTTCCCCCCCCCATTTCCTCCCAATCTGGACAGGACACACTAGGGAGGGGTGAATCGGCGCGTGAGTAAGGGGTCTCACGTGCCAACACAAAAGGGGACAGATAACACTCTCTTCGTGCCACCCCCACCCGGACGCTCAACGGCATGCGGTGGGAACTCGACACCACCCAGCATTCCTTGCACACCCCATTCACACCAACAAACTACCTCCCATTTCCTTCCCGGGTTCCACGAGCCCCGCGGGTTCACCCCCGCCTCTAATGGTGGGTTACAGGGAAGACTTTCAGGGGGGTGATCAGGCCCCCTCTTCTCCCTAATTCAGGGAGGTTTCACCAATAACCGTGGGAGGGTTAATTTCTGCTTCAAACCCCGGGCCCTTTGGGAGGAACCCCCGCCGGAGATGTCACCCCGATCCTAGCCAAACCTGTTTTGTCAAAAATTTAAAGGCGCCCTGGCTGGCTTCACCAAAAAAGGGGGGACAATCCCCGACGCCTAGGCGTCCGCCAAAGTGGGCAAAAAGCCCTTCATATCCCCGGGCGAGCCCCCCGAAATGAAGTGGCCGTCTAGGGAAACGAAAAAACCTCAGAGTCCTTGAAGCAGAAAGTATTATATTTTATTTTCTTCTCCCGGTTTTTTGAACTGTGCAGGGTCCCCCGTGTGAGTATCACTGAAGCCCTGCACTCCGTAAAAACCTCCCTTTATACACCCTTTAAAAGTAGAATCAATTACAAATTGGTTACATTACATCATGCATGCAAGGATACAACATGTCAAAATGATCTATTACTTCCCTTGTCCTTGTGATAATTCAGGAAAAAACAAGCCTACTTTCCATGACCTGCCACCCCTTCGTTAAGCCTTTCAGCACTATGTTCCTTAGATAAGAAACATCTGCAGTTAATTATAATTTCATCTATTTTTCTACCAAACACAAAATCATATCTTTAACCCTTTCAAGGTGACTCATATATGCAAACCACCTTCGTCTGTGTTTATGAGCATAAGAGTGAATATGGATACTTCACACTTAACCAATTTTTGTTTTCTGTGGTTCTTATAGGAATCCGAGTACTTCCTGATCAGATAGGGCAGGTTAATAAAGGTAAGGTCTTCACATGGCAGTGGATTTGGACAAGGAAGAGCTGTTACTAAAGTACTTTTATAAATGTGAGCCCATCATGTTACTGATTACAACTCTGAGGGCTCTCTCCATCTTAAAAAAAGAAGAGGGGCGCTCCTCATGCTTCTCAGATTAAATTGAAAAAGCAGAGGCCTTTACTATTTATAACAGCACCAAAATTTGGTGACATAGCTGCAAAACTGGGGTGTACAATGGGAGAACTGGGCCCACAAAAATGGGCAGAGGGTGTGGCCCCAAATCACTCACCCCTACAAAATTTTATCTGAGCCTACTGTAATAGGATTTTCTCCTTTTGCTTTTTGTTGATCTAATTCCAACAACAACAATTCTCTAGGCTTTCAAGACGATAGGGAACAACAACCAACACCTTCTGGGAGACAAGACCTGCATGGTAAATATCAGTTCTCTTTTGGGATGGTAATTTACGGCTATTGACCTGATTCCTAATGGTTTGGTAAAGAAAGTTTTTATGTTATTAACTGTCATCAAGTCAACTTTGACTTATGGTGACCCTATGAATGAGAAACCTCCCCATCACCCTATCATTCAGTTCTTGAGGACTCAGGGCCACGACTTCCTTGATCTGGTCCTGCCTTCTGGGATGGAAACTAACAAATCTGTACCCTCCTCTTTGTGACAGCCCTTGAAGTATTTCAAGAGTGCAACCAGGCCTTATGGTTATGTCCCAGACAGATTAAGACAATCCTGGGGCCTGAGGGTTTGTGACCAAAATCCGCAATAAGGGACAACCCCTTGTGATGTCTTAGGGGTGGGCTCTGGTGATACTGCCAGAGTGATATTACAGGTGTTACATCTCTCAAATGCACCTCTCTAGCCCCTGAAGCTTCACCAGTTTTCAAATGTCCTGGGTATTTGTTTTTTCCTTCATTTTTTGATGTATTGCTCATGAGGTCCTCTCTGACTTCATAAGTTTAAATCCTCTCACTTTTCAGACCAGGCAGCTGAAACACAGGATGATGGACGGCCTCCAGTTGTTACCTTTCAACCTGATCAAAGTATGTAGTGGGTGAACTGAGAAATATTGCACCCTCCAATTGTCCCAGTTTGGCAGAGAAAGTCCCAGTTAACCCTCTGCCATCCCACTTTTTCAGCTGTTTTCAAAATGTCTCAGTTTCTGTCTCTTCTCATTTCCCCACAACCTTTTCCTCAGCTTATATCCATTGCTACAGACTAAAATCTAAGTGCAGAAGTAGTTTGTGCTCAATTAATACAGTGGAGGGAAGAAAGGAGGAAGAATCTTATCAATACCAGGAAAGATCCTAGAGCAGATCATTAAACAGTCAGTTTGTAATTACTTAGAAAGCAATGCCATAATCACTAAAAGCCAGCACGGATTTCTCAGAAATAAGTCATGCCAGACTAATCTTATCTCTTTTTATGATAGGGTTATAAGCTTGATAGACGAAGGGAATACTGTGGACGTAGCATATCTTGACCTCAGTAAGGCCTTTGACAAAGTTCCCCATGAAATTCTTACAAAGAAACTAGTAAAATGCGGGCTGGACAGGGCTACTGTTAGGTGGATTTGGAATTGGTTGACAGACCAAACCCAAAGGGTGATCACGAATGGCTGCTTTTCATACTGGAGAGAAGTGACTAGTGGGGTGCCACAGAGTTTTGTCCTGGGTCCAATGCTATTCAACATTTTCTTCAATGACTTGGATGAAGGAGCAGAGGGCATGCTGATCAAATTTGCAAATGATACCAAATTGGGAGGGGTTGCTAATACACCAGAGGACAGGATCAAAATTCAAAATAACCTGGATAGATTGGAGAGCTCGGCCCAAGCTAACAAAATGAAATTCAATAGAGATAAACGTAAGGTCCTGCACTTAGGCAGAAAAAAAGGAATGCACAAATATAGGATGGGGGATGTGTGCGTGGATAGCAGTACATGTGAAAGGGATCTAGGAATCTTGGTAGATCACAAGCTGCATATGAGTCAGCAGTGTGATGCGGCAGCCAAGAAAACCAACATGGTTCTTGGTTACATCAACAGGAGTATGGTGTCTAGATCGAGGGAGGTGATGCTACCACTCTATTCTGCATTGGTTAGGCCTCATTTGGCCTAACTATGTCCACTTCTGGGCACTTCAGTTCAAGAAGGATATCGACAAGCTGGAACGTGTCCAGAGGAGGGCGACCAAAATGGTGAAGGGTCTGGAAGCCGTGCCCTATGAAGAACGACTTAGGGAGCTGGGTATGTTAGTCTGCAGAAGAAAAGGTTAAGAGGAGACACGATAGCCATGTTTAAATATTTGAAGGGCTGTCATATTGAAGAGGGAGCGGGCTTGTTCTCTGCCGCTCCAGAGACTAGGACAAGGAGCAATGCATTCAAGCTGTAGGAAAGGAGATTCCACTTGAACCTCAGGAAGAACTTCCTGACAGTTAGAGTTGTCCTGGAGTGGAATAAGCTGCCTTGGATTGTGGTGGAGCCTCCTTCTTTGGAGGTGTTTAAGCAGAGGCTGGATGGCCATCTGTTGGGAATGCTTTGATGGGTGTTCCTGCGTAGCAGGAGGTTGGACTCAATGGCCCCTGGGGTCTCTTCCAACTCTATGATTCTATGACTCTGTGATCTTTCCCAGTAGTTTTAGGCAAAAGCAAAGTGCTGCAGCCTCTCCTAGTTCATGTGTTCTGCCTCATTAATACATGTTGCCATCTTGGCTATACTCTGATGTTGTTTGGCCACACATGTCCTATTATTCATCTGTGAAATATTTGAGAGGTATGGAATATTGGTATATTAAAATGCCAAGGCTATAAGCATTTTCATCTTGAGCTGCTCCAAGACCTTGGTCTGAGAGTATCTGGAAGTCAGATTTGAGTAATTTTTTTAAAAAATGGAGGAGTACTTTGAAAATTTTTTAAGTTTTGGGTTTCAGTTATATTTGGCACCATCATTTCTTCTGGCTGTTGCTTCTTCAGTGCCAGTTCTGCCCAAGCAAGTTTTTGGTCCCATTTCCTAGATTAGTCACATGGCATTCACCTATCCAATCAGAGACCAGACAGTGAACAGAACGATGGGTCAGTGCGGCATAGGCAACCAGAAGTATATGTCTGGTGACATTAGTAGCCCAAAACAACTTCTGCTGACAGAAGGAAGCACAGCAGCAACAACATTCAAATTGAAGTAAAATAAATTTGAATTTGTAAGTTAAGTTTTGACCTGAAAGAATGTTGAGACAAGTCACTGAAAAATGGAGGTGTTACTTAGGAAAAAGATGGAGTTTAATTCTATTTTTATAATAACCTTTGATGGGGTTGAACTTGCATGGATAAGGACTTCAGCCATACAGAGCCAGAAGTTTAACTGCTGCACCACAGTTTTATTCTGCCCTGCAAATATATTTTATTTTATTATTTTAAAATAATCTAAGTGAGCTTTTTTTCTTTTTAAAGCAGCAAAGAAATGGAACTTCCATTTTTTCTGCTAGGGTCCCCCCCTCCTTTTTTTTTTTTTTGCTATATAGTCATTCTGACCTCTCTTTCTGAATTCTGATTCTGATGTTTTGCTGTTGTTGTCTTTTTTTTTTTTTTTGGTCTATTTCAGATCATGCCAGTGTTGAAATACATCCTGGGCGCTCTACCCCATACTCTGCCAGAAAAGGTAGGTTATTGATATGTAAGGAAACTAACTTTCCTGATACAACATCTTTAGCCATTTCCGCATTAGACTGTTATAGCACTATGATTCCACTTTCAACATCCTATGGAATCCTGGGGTTTGCAGTTTGAGGAGGGGCCAGATGGCACTATAAAATCATAGTGCTATAAATCATAGCTATAAAAGTCTAGTGTGGAAATGGCTTTTTATCACACAGTAATAGTAAGCAATGCTTCTGTGTTTTCCTTCAATGGACTTTGCAAGACTCTGTTTTCAACTGTACAAATGTTGTCTGCGAGGTTACTCATAAATGTAAACCATTTCCACCTGTGTTTATGAGCATAAGAATATATATATATGGATACTTCATTCTTAACCAATTTTTGTTTTCTGTGATTCTTACAGGAATCAAAGTACTTCCTGATCAGATAGGACAGGTTAATAAAGGTAAGGCCTTCACATGGCAGTGGATTTGGACAAAAAGGGGCTGCTGCTAAAGTACTTTAAAAATGTGAGGGCATCATGTTACTGATTGCAACTCTGAAGGCTCTTTCCATCTTAAAAAGAAGAGGGGCACTCCTCATGCTTCTCAGTTTAAATTAAAAAGGCAGAGGCCTTTACTACCACCACAGCACCAAAATGTGGTGGCACAGCTGCCAAACTAGGGTGAGCAGCAGCAGGATGGAGCCTGCAAAAATGGGCACAGGATATGGCCCCAAAGAATGCTTGTTGCTCACCCCTACTAAAGCTTATCTGAGCCTACTGCAATAGGAATTTTCTCTTTCTGATTTCTGTTGGTCTAATCCCAACCAAAACAATACTCTAGGTTTTCAAGATGATGACGAACAACGACCAACATTTTCTGGGAGACAAGGCCTGTATGGTAAATATCAATTCACTTTTGTGACAGTAATTTGTGGTTATTTCCATTTAATTTCTTGGATCTTGTAGAAGAATTCTTCATTTTTTGTTGTCATCTTCTGTTTCCCTGTATTGATTATTATAGTTGCCAGGGACCAAATCAAACATGATGGTGGTGTGAAGGGATCTTAAGCAGTTCCTCAGGGGTTAATGAAAGAGCTGGGAGATGAGTGTTTTCTTTGGGCTTCGGTTCTGTTTCCTCAGCCTCCCTTAATGCTCCAGTAGTCCAGTCAATATGAGGATTATGTTTACGGAGCCAATCCATTCCCAGAACGATTTTAAAATGCACAGAAGTAGGCACCAAAAAGTGCATTTTGCCCCCATAATTGCCCACTCGAATGGCGATGGGAGAAGTAAGTAGTTTTACTGGTCCTCCGGCCATTGGACTGCTGTCCATTTGGGTTAGTTTGATGGCTTTTCGCAGGGGTTGGAATTCTACCGCTAGCTCACGAGCCAAAGCAGGGTGTAATAAACTTTTAGAGCAGCCCGAGGCAATCAGTCCCCTGCAAATTCGTATCTTGCCATCCTTCCCCACTAAAGACACTGTTGTAAACACATGGTTAGATTTAAGATTATTCACATAGGCTGAGCCGGCAGAGGTCCACTTGTCGCATTCACTGAGTCTGAGGAGGTGGGAGGGCTGTCTTCTTCCTGGCGGGTTCCAACAACTGTCCCCTTAGTGTTGGGCTTGTTGGTTGGCTTCGGGTTCGCAGGTTTGTGTGGAGTAATCTTGGTGCTGGGTGTTGTCGCCTTTGTTTCAGCAGATCCTTTATTTTCAGGGCAGTCATTGGCAATGTGACTTCTTTTCCCACAAATGAAGCAGCTTCCTTCTCGCAGACATCTGCTTCTCTCCTCACTGCTCAAAAAGGTGGACTTGCGTGGTGTGGGTTTACGAATCCCAGTTTCCTGAGCCTGCCTTTGGTGTGTCAGTTGCACTGATTGTGATACTCCCTCCACCTCAGTGGCCAGTTTTATCCAGCCTAGCAGGCTGTTAGGATTCCCTTGGTTCAAGCAACAATGCAGAATGACGGGGTTCAAGCCATCCTTGTAAAATTCTGTCAACACTTCCTCACTCCAAGCAGGGACCTTCGCAGCCAGTCTTCGAAACTCCCTGGAGTACTCCCTGACATCATTCTTCCCTTGTCTGAGTTTTTTCAGTTGGTATCTGGCCTTTTCTTGGCGGTGAGGGTCTTCGAAGCGTTCCCTCAGTTGATTCATGAAGAGTTGCAGGTCCCCGTCTCCGGCGAGCGGGCGTCGTAAAGCTGAGCCACCCAATCAGCCGCCTCCCCTTTGAGGCGCTGGCTGATATACCTAATCCGAGCGGCCGTGGCGGGAAACAAGTGTCCATAATCAACCATTAAATGAGGCTTTAAGCTCACCAAATGTTCTTGGGACTGCTGGAGCTGCTTGCAGAGGTTGTCCGGGAGGGGCTGGAGGCCCAGCTGTTACTCCTGCTATGGCACTGTTGGTGAGGACCCCAAATATCACTTTGATATCAAACAATTCGGCCTTTGCCTGACCTCTCTCCAACCACCTCACTCCACGTGTTTGCGAGGTTCTCCAGACAAGCACGGACAGTGTGCGGCCACTAATGGTTTTACATTCCAGACCCTATTGAGGCCAGCAACTCAAGTCTCGCTCGTAGCTTCAGGGAACTTCACACTGCAAACCTTCCAATAGCTGCACGGCTCTCAGCCAAACCAGTCCTTTTAGACAGGAGATTTACATACTGACCAAATTATTGTCGTCGAGCATTAAGCTCATCATGCAAACTTGACCTTTTCCAACTCCTTTGTCCAGCTCTAAACTCCCTTTGTTCTCACCTGGCATGCCATAGCCCGTAGGCACAAACTCCCCTATAAAAACCCCTCATTTCCAAATGGTCTTCGGACTACTTTGGACTTCTATCCCGCCTTGCTGCCGGTTGTCTAAGAAAACTCCCTTCAGCGAGCCCCGCTGAGCTTTCTTCCCTGGAACCCCGCTTCTCTCCAGGACTACAAGACCAGGTGTCGTATTGCCTTTCCCGAATCACTCTCCATTTCTATTTCCCAATTAGTTAGTCTATGTCTTGTCTTTTGTGTTTTCTTGTCTTTAATAAAATGTTGGTTGTTACTTTAAAACCTTGTCTAGCCGCTCTCTGACCCGCCGCTGTATACATAGGGTTAAAGATCCTTGCTAACGTTAACCTGCCTCTCGTTTAGCTGAGACAGTGCTCAAGCTAAATCCCCCCACTTGTGTTTTTATTTGGTAATTTAGGCGCCCCTCCTGGGACCCCCAACATACATGGTAACACAGCCGCTGGAGGACCGGCAGCTGGCGGCCTTGCATCTGGTGCGCGTTGGTCTCTGGCCGGGGATCTGCCCATCCGCAGTCCCATTGCTCTCATTTCTTTCAGAAGAGTTTTGAGCTGTAATATTTCCTCATCTTTTCTCTCCATCTCTTCCTCTCTGGCCAGGAGTTCATCCATAAGATCTAATTCACAAGCAGAAGTATCCCATCTGGCAGCCTGGTGCCGCTGGCAGACTGTTTTCGGTCTTTCTCCCCAAGCCCAGGTCTGGCCCCTGGTGGTGTGTCCATGGGGAGTGAGAGCTTGACTTTCGGCTTGGTATCCACAGGCCTTGCCCCGGCACCCTCGGCCTCTGTCTTGTCTGGTCGTTCCTCATCTGTGGGGAAGGGGAATTCTTCCTCATGCTCACTTGATTGATGCATTTTTATTTTTTTATTTTTTTGTGAGTCTGAATCTCTCTGTCAGGGACCAATTCAAACACACAAAACAAACATGTGAACAGCAAGATTTATTTCAGAGGCTGAACAGCACAGCAGACTTCAGAGATTCAGACTCACTAGTATTCTCACAGGTAGCAAAATATAACAATTCACTCCTTCCCACAGAATTCAGTAAGGTTGACCTTGTAGCTCCTGACTTGAGGGGGTTGCCAAGTTACTATCTCTTTGAAGCTGGGATGTTTTGGGAATGGTAGCAAAGGAACGCAAGAGCAATTAACATCTACAGCAGGCAGGCCAGCTAAAGGAACCTCAGGCCTCTAGTACTACAAATCCCATCCCGTATGCCTTCCCACACCTACAATGGAGGGTAACCCCAACATCAGTAGTTCTCATTTCCCTGTGCAAAAGTCCCTGCATAGTTGCTTTCAGGGTTCTGACCCTATTTCTGTCCCCTTTTACTTTTGCTTCTTCTCTGTCTTTAACCGCTTAAAGAGTTTCATCTATCATCCATTGGGACTGCTCTTTCTTTTTGTCTGTAGATAGTGGCCGTTTGCATTCCTCTCTGATTATGTCTGCGACTTCAATCCAGAGTTCTTCTGGCTCCCAGTCAATTCGGCTTAATAGTGCAAATCTATTTTTTATATTATCTTTAAATTCTCCAAGAATATTCTTCAAAATATATTTTGGCATGATGGTTGGTTTACTCTCTTTTTTTTTTTATCAGTAATTCACAGTCTGGGCCACAACCTGTCCCTGGTCTTATTTTAGCAGGGAGAATGCTTCCACTTATTGTAGTCTGTTTGATTCCTATTTTGGACATCAGGTGATGTCCATGTATATAGCCACCTCTGCAGTTGCTTGAAGAATGTGCCTGCAATAAACAAACTGTTGTCCTTGCAAAATTCAGTCAGTCACTCACCTGCTTCATTTCTTGATCCTAGGCCAAATTTTCCTACAATCATTGATTCTGTTCTCTTTCCTTCTTTTGGATTCCAATTGCCTATGATTAACAAGGAAGTCCTGTTTTGGTGTGTGATCAATTTCCTCCTGGAATGCAGCATAGAATCTTTCAGTTTCTTCTTCCTCAGCCTCCGTAGTTGGAGCATAAACTTGGATTATGGTTATATTGACGGGTTCTCCCTGAAGTCTTATTGATATTATTTGGTCAGACTTTACGTTATACTCTTTGACTGCTTCTGCTATATCTCTCCTCACTATTAATATCACCCCATTTCTTCTTAGATTTTCATTTCCTGAGTAATACATTGTATTATCTGACTCAGAATGTCCTATTCTTGTCCACTTAAAGCTTTCTCACCCCAAGTATTGAAATGTCTATACATTCCATTTCTTATTTTAAAAAGCAGCCATGAAGGAACCAGATAAGATCCTCCAATATAAAGACATAGCATTAAGTATTAAAGTCAGAAAAATCCAAGCCATAGTATTTCAGATTTCTATGTACAGTATAGCTGTAAAAGCTGGACAGTGGGGGAAAAATGGTGACAGGAAGAAAATCAACTTATTTCAAATGTTGTGCTGGAGAAGAGTTCTACAGATACCCTGGACTGCTAAAAAGACAAATGAATGGGTCTTAGAGCAAATCAGACCTGAATTCTCACTATAAAGAAAGATGACTCAAATGAAGTTGTTGTACTCTGGACATGTCATGAGACAATGGGATCTATTGGTTATGCTTGGTGAAGTGGAAGGGAGTAGGAAAAGAGAGAGACTACAATACAGGTGGATTGATTCTGTCAAGAAAGCAACAGCTCTGAATTGGCAAGACCTGAGCAGAGCTGTGGATGACCAGAGAGCCAGGAGGTCTCACATTCATAGGGTTACAATAAGTTGAAGTCAACTTGATGACAAATAACAACAACAGTAGTAACAACAATGACAAGGGAATCCCTAAAGAGGGATGAACAACCGGTACCTTCTTATTGCAAGAACTTCTAGTTTGATTGGTCTAAAATTGCATTGCCTTATTAGATCAAAACTTCATCTAATCTAGCGGTGCATCTCCAGCTGCAGCTACTGACCCCTTTGTAGTCATAACACCAGCAGCTCTGAAGGAACTGAAGTTCCCCTATTCCTTCTTGCATGATTTTACTTGCTGAACACTATAACTTCTGAATTTTAGCACTCTACAGTTCTCTCTTTACTCCTGAAGTGTTGCAGCACAGCTTTGGAACAATGAGTTTTTGAATGACACCTCCCAGAATCCTCCAGCAGCTATGTTGGCTGGGGGGATTTTGGAAGGTTCTTCAAAAAATGTAATTTCCAAGCTCTGCATTATGGTACATGAGCCACTGTCATTTTCTCTTCTGATGCTAAACTTATCCACTTTCTTGAATGACTCTTCCATGTTTGTTTCTAGCTTATCCATGGGATAAATCCATTCTGAAGTCAATGCCAATAGACTTGGAACAGTTTAAGAGTCTGGATGCCTATGCATCAAAGGTATAATTATACTTCAATTAAGGTAAACTTAATTGTTTAGGTAAACTATACTTCAAGGTATAAGGTAAACTATACTTCACTGCATACTTTATTTCTGACAGTGAAGCTCCTTTTTACAATGGCTTTTAATGCTTTCCCAGCTACCCATTCCCCCTTGTCCTTGGCCATTTCCGCACTAGCCTGTTATAGCGCTATGATTCCACTTTCAACATCCTATGGAATCCTGGGATTTGCAGTTTTGGGAGGGGCCAGCCGGCCCCTCCCAAAACTGCAAACCCCAGGATTCCATAGGATGTTGAAAGTGGAATCGTAGCGCTATAACAGGCTAGTGCAGAAATGGCTCTTGTCTAGGTGGAAGTCTTTTGGCAACTTTATTTTTGGGAGAATGGTAAAGGAGTGCTGAAGAAGCACAGATTTTCAGGGTTGAGTTGCAGCAATATGTCAGTAAACAATGCAATAAAGCATGCACTAGGAAAGAATGGGATTCTAGTCAAGCCCATCCTGCTGTTGCTGTTTGTGTCTGTCTACAACAACAGGAAAGGCAACAGCAGTTGCTTCCAGAATCCTGTATAGTAAAATAAAGAGAGAAAAGGAGAGCAAATAAGCCTGCTTCATCAGCTATTCCAACATGTTTAAAAAAGCGGGGATTTGTAAGTTCTGCCACAGAAATGAAAATCATTTGAAAATTGGAAGCTGGTAGAAGGAAAAGATAATCCTGCATATATTTTAGAAGAAACCTTCAATGGTCTCCAAAACAATCAAAATATTTTTGTTTCCTCATGCAAGGCCTTATATGGACTGACATTTTCATTTCATATGTGCATGTTATTAGTTTTAAATGAAAAATATGCTGAAACATGTTGAACTCCTCTTTTATGGTATAGGATGGTTCCCTATCCCTTTCACTTTAAACTGATGGATTGGGGTCCTTTGCCATTTGTCAACTAATCTGGATTCTGTCTGGAGTCCTCTCATTACATTCTGGGCACCTGAGCATCCAACTTGTGAAGTGGTTAAAACCAGACAGGCAGAATTAACATCAACACTCAAGCATTCTTAAGTCTTGGAACTGTGGAATATTTATATGGGAAACCGAGCTCTTTGATAATCTTTTAGGCTATTCATGATATGGAGACATAGATATACAAACATATAAGGACCCCTTAGACTCTCTCTAAGGCTTAGAGAGAAATATTGACATAACAATGTCTGGGCACATTGGTTTCATCACATTACATTGCACTGCATGGAAGACATCCTATATTCATTTTATTGCATTTATTATGCTAATTATGGCAAGTAAGATGTTACACTCTCATAAGGACTGAACCTCTATCTCTCTGCATATCTTTAATGGGCTTTTAATAGTTAACACATAGAAGAACATTACCAACTTAAAAAATATAGTGTAGCCATTTATGGATTCAGAATACCAGAATACAGACCTCTGGTGATGCAGTGGTTAAATGCCGGTACCGCAGCCACAAGGTTGTGAGTTTGATCCTGATGGGCTCCAGGTTAACTCAGCCTTCCATCCTTCTGTAGGTCAGTAAAATGAGTATCTAGCTTGGGGGCAATTAGCTAACAAATTGTAAACCGCTTAGAGGGCACTTAGCTGATAAATGGTATAGAAATACACATGCTATTGCTATCTAATTTCAGGCATTTATGAACACACAGGCATTCAAGAGTTAATCACTTGAGTATTGCTACATCTGACACCATCCATTACATATCTATAAGCATCTTAACAGCATCCATTACATTCATAATGGGAATGATATCTATTTTAGCATAGCTTCGATGTTTCTCTTACCAGCAGTATTTATGTCTGATCACTTTATCAGTTATCAGGAATAACATGTCTTGGAGGCTTCTCTTCATACATTGTAGACTGCAGAACAATGTGATTGATATCTCATCTGGGCGTTTTTATTTTCTCCCTAGCTTCTGCCCAGCCTATCAACTGTCCAGTCAAAACAGAAGTGTTGACAATGCCCACTTTATGTCACCCAGTCAAAACAGATATCTTAGAGATGACATCACTCCAGGTCCTGTTGGAGTTTTTTGACTGCCTGGCATCCTAATTGTATCAGCCAGTGGACCTGCTAGGAGAATTTATTAGCAGTCAAATCTACTCCTGCCTCAGTCTTGATAGGAATACAAGCATTCTCATCTCTTTGTTCACATTTGAGTAGGTGTTCTGCCCAGCTTCAGCCTGTTTCTTTGTTCTCAGTCTCTCTCTCTCTCTCTCTCTCACACACACACACACACTTTCTAATACACATAGCTTTCTGCATTATACCCTTTATGTCATAATCCATATGTTATACTCTGTAGTCTATATGTAGTTTCTAGATCTCAAAGTTAATAAGCAAGCAAAATAAGCAAGCAAAATAAGCCCGGCCCATAGCACAGAACTTATCCCTAATTTTTCAGTGTTATTTCTGCCTGTGATACCAAATTTTCTTTTAAAGAAGTAATACCTAGGACACCTCTACTTTTAAAACTGAGATACACCTGTAGTTATGTATGGAATCTACCTGATGGGGGTTGGGGTACATGTGGCCCTCCAGACAGTATTAGATTACAACCCCAAACAACCAGCGTCAAGGAACCGTAGGGAATTGCCATATCTGCAGGACTATGTGTTCCTCATTCCTCTGTTAGATTGCCAAGAGAGTCAAAGGTCCAGCAGGGTAATACTAGGCCAGCTAAAGTTTTGCAGAATCCAAACCCCTTCCAGCTTAAGGGTATTGAAAATTATATAGAACTGCCTGGCCCAAATTTATGTGAGCATTCTGGATGTTTTCTTGGGATGGGGGTGAGTTGGACCTGGAGTAACCTGGCTCCTCCCACGTCTTGCCCGTTCTCCACCACTTTTTAAAAACTCTTCTGTAGGCAGATCTTAGCCTGCAGAACAGTTCTGGGGACAAATTACTCGATCAACAGATCTCTGAGATCAGATGGCAGAACAAGATTATTCTGTCATCACAAGAGGCTGATCACCAATCCTACCTTACAGCTAGTGCATCTTTGAGTTCTAACTGCATTGCCCCAACTCTACAAAGTTTGTTTAGGATAGCAGTTTATGTCTTCTTTGATCAAGTGACAGCCCTAGATGGAAGGAAGGACTTGAGTGGCCTCCTCCTTCTTAATGTCTTCCAAATCTGTTTCTGTTTTATCAAACAGGTGAATGTTAGGAACAGTGTGGAAAATCTGGTGAATGTTTTGCTCCAAAAAGCCCACGGTGATCTGGAGAAAGTTAGAGCCATTTGGATATGGATGTGCCATCACATAGGTAAGCAGGTGAGGTGGCCCCTTCTTCCATGCTGAAAGAGTGGAGGCTGCCTTTGATGACTGACAACTGCACAACAGTCAGACATTCCACAAATGAAGCATTCTCTCTTCCTACAGTAAGAGCTCTTACGGAAGAGGAGAAAGAAAATGAGAAAGACCTAAAGCAGTTGTGGGTAAAGTGTGGCTTCAGGTTGCTTTTGAAAGCCTCATCCATCCACCCATCCATCCATCACACGAGCTTTACCACACAGGGCAGATAGATTGCACTTACAGTTCCTCTGCTGTTGGAAAGTGTTCGGAAAGTGTTTCTTTTAAAAAGGAGGTCATTAACAGATTAACAACCTTCTTTGTAAAAGAAGCTCTTTTCAAATGGTCTCCCCTGGGGAGAACAACAGCAGAGAAACAAGGTAATGTGATTAGTCTTAAGTCTGATTTACCTGCCTCATGTGATAAAGCCTTATATCTCATTTTTCTCCCAGGCTGAGACTCAAGGTGGCTTACAAAAAGGCAGAGAATGCAATAAAATATATATAGTTAAAAACATACAAAATTAAAACACTATTATTAAACAACAGAATAAAACCAATTAAAATCTTATTTTAAAATAGATTACAACCAGTACAGTACTATAAAAGTCATTTTCTTGGTAAAATCTGTTTCCAAAGTCGTGCTGGACAAGAAAGGTTTTAACCTGCCACTGAAAGCAGTGGTGTATCTAGCATAAACAGCACCTAGGGAAACCTTGGAAGTTGTGCCCTTACTTTCTTACTCCTACTCCCACTCCCCACTCCTATGTGCAAGGATTTTTGTGCTCCCCTGGCGCCTGGGGCACGTACCCGCCTTACCCCACCCTAGATACACTTTTGGCTGAATGGGAAACAAAGACCATTTCTGCACTAGCCTGTTATAGTGCTATGATTCCACTTTCAACATCCTATGGAATCCAGGGGTTTGCAGTTTCGGGAGGGACCAGCTGCAAAACCCAGAATTCCATAAGATGTTGAAAGTGGAATCATAGCACTATAATATGCTAGTGCAGAAATGGCCAAAGTGTGGGAGCAACCGCAGAGAAGGTCTTTTGCATTCCCACCAACCTGCCATGCCTGTGAAGGCAGTGGGACAGAGAGAAGTACCTCCCCTGCAGACCTGAAAGTTTGGACATGCTCATATGGGAAGATACAGCCCCAAACCTTTTCCCCATCCCTCAGCTGTATCATATGGGAAGATACAGCCCCAAACCTTTCCCCTGTCCCTCAGCTGCACCCACAAAAACTTTTAGGTGAGAAGGAACTATGAAAGCAACTCCATCTGTGCCCCAGCAACCCCAATTATTATTATTATTGTGGTTATTGTTTTGCTGAACTGTTTCTACTGCTTTTTATCCTTTTAAAGTGTTTTAAACTGTTTTAATATTGTAAATAGTTTATTTTACTGTTGAAAAAGTGTTAAATTGTAAGCTGTCTTGAGTCACAATTTCAGGGAAAAGGTGGGATCTAAAGAAGAAGATGATGATAAAATAGTTGCTGATGATATACATATTTCTATTTCTGTTTGCATTTTATTTTTAGCTACCGTGAATGTAATTCTGGCAGAAAGGTGGGACATATATTTGATAAATGAATAAACAAAAAAAAATCACCCCAATTTACTGCTAAAAGGTTGCTATATAAGTGAGGCTGCCGTAGCCCTGTTTTTATTTCACCATGCATGCTTTCGGGCAGTGACATCTTATACATGTCTTTCTTCCTCCAGAGTATGATGTGGAAGGGTTCCATAATAAAGCCAAGAGGTCTTGTGAGCCTGCAGATGTCCTTCGATCAGGAAAGAGTGTTTGTGCTGGATACGCTGGGCTCTTTGAACAAATGTGCAGGTAATTGATAGGCTAACCAATTTAGCAGTCCTAGAAATGTCCCTTTAACCATCCAGATCAATCACAATTAGGTTTGCCAGGTTCATCTGAAGTTTCAGGGAATGACTATGCTTCTCTGGGTCTCTGAGCAGAGAAACACATTTCAGGGGCAGCAGCCTTAGAGGAGGATGTTTGGATGTGCCATGATTTTAAAGTCTGCACTACCATTTCCATCCACTCCCAGCTGGTGCCAGGGCTTTCTGGCTCAGCATGAAGGTGTCTGTATGTGCCAAGAGTGAAGGGAGGGAATGTGGAGGGGGAATGGTGCATGCTTGCACTTAAGCCCATTGTGCATTTTGGAGCAAGGCATAGAATGGAGTGCTCTGCCTTGCTCCATGGCTTGTGAGCCTTCTTATTGTAAAAGCCCTGCAAATAGCAGTGCAGAACCCAGTAAAACTCCATCACCCTGCATGCTAGGGACAGGAACTGAATAATTATGGACAATTCCAGAATGCTATGACAATAGTGGATTCACAGGAACAGGTTAATTAGCTGTTTTTAAAATGATACAACGGAGAAGTTTTTAAACGAAAGGGTAAATACCCTGAAAGGCCTTGATAGCACTTTGCTAGTCTACTATGGCAAGTTAGTGCTGTAAATAGCTTTTAAGATGAAAAATTACTAGCAATTCAGTTGTGGTGGTGGGGAAGATGGGAGGACAGTCTGAAAACCTTTGTAACACAGCTGGTCAGTAAAAAAAATTTTGCTGAACCTTTTCTGCTGTCCCATAAAATTATTAAGCAAAGGATGTCCACTCCAGTCTCAATTGGGTGAAAAACAACTGCAATACCCTTGTTTCCTGTGGTGTTCCTGAATACATTTCTTCCTCTCAGTATTGCAGGAATACAGTGCAAAAATTTGTCAGGCTACTCCAAAGGGTTTGGTTACAGACCAGGAACAGTGTTTAAGGGGGAAACCGATCATGCCTGGAATTCTGTTTACCTCGATGGAAGGTGGCATCTTCTGGATAGCACGTGGGGAAGTGGTTTTGTGGATGACTCTTGTACCAAGTTCACTTTCAGGTATGTTACTTTCAGGCAGTCAAAACAAATTGCAGTTTGGGACACAATAAAGATTTCCATTGAAATGAAACCAGAATTTTATTTGTTGAATATGTTAGGCCAACAAAGATAAATAAGATCTCACCAGAAAACATTGTTATATGTTATAACTGCAGAAAGAATGGCATATGCGCAACACTGGAAAGAAGGAAATTATATTGATATAAAAGAATGGAAATTAAAAGTTCTGGATATGGTAGAGATAGAAAGGTTGGCTTTTTCACTTAAAAATAAACCAATCCAGAACTTTGAAAGAGAATGGCAAGAAGTTCTGAACTGGATAAAGGAATGAGGGAAAGAATAAGAAAGAGTGTTGGAAAAAATGGTAATGAAAATTAAAGATGTTATAGAATAAGTATAAGCTGAATGTAATAAGGTTAAAGGTAATAATGTGTTAATCTTGGAATAGAAAAAATGTATAAATGGGATGTAAACATAAACTCAACTGGAAAAATGATGCTCAGAAGCGGGGAGGGGGGTTTTATTTTGAGTAAAACTTTAATAAAATATATACAAAAAAAAAAGATTTCTATTGCTAGTTCTCTTATTTGCTCGTTTGCAACCAATGCTGGTATTCCTGTGTCAGTGGGAGAGGCATATCTGCTCTAGAATTTAGTCTGAACTTTAAAGAAGCTTCCCAAGGTGCTCAACATATTTGGGAAAGATGGTTCAGCTTGGGTAACTAGTTTCAAGTTCAGACTGAAACCCAGAACAGATGTCACTACCTCACTGGATTGGAAGCTACCTTTCTTGTTTCCTTTTTTGCTGCCACATATGCCAAAGTTTGTGATCTGATGGCTGCAAGGCTGACCGTCATTGTAAGCAGGGGCAGTAGAGATGAAGTCATTGGCATGAAGTGTGGGGGCATGGCTGCATCAATAGGAATATAGTGTCTAGGGTGAGGGAAGTAATAGTACCACTCTATTCTGCTTTGGTCAGACCTCACCTGTAGTACTATGTCCAGCTCTGGGCACCACAGTTCAAGAAGGAGATTGACAAGCTGGAACATGTCCTGAAGAGAGTGACCAAAATGGTAAAATGCCTGGCCACCATGACCTATAAGGAGTGACTTAGGAAACTGTGTATATTTAGCCTGGAGAAGAGAAGATTAAGAGGTGACACAATAGCTGTGTTTAAATATTTGAAAGGAGGTC